>JAUZNJ010018115.1:0-17337 GCA_034780135.1 Jordanella pulchra | reverse complement strand
TAATTACAGTGTTGGATTTTTACACACAGTAAAAACATAATCTGCAGTAGTGTGCAACAATCTCTGTAAGACGAAGTGACTCTTTAAGCAACAAATCTGCACAGGGTATTGAAAAAAGCAACTTTCATTAAAGAAATGACCAGTCGACCCGGTGCAACACTTGCAATAGGATTATGTCATCCAAAGAATGGCACACGGCCAACACGATTATTCACCCCCGGGCTTATGGAGAAGTAGCCTGGTTCTTGATGTGTTGTGCTAAGGTTGCTATCCCTGATGAAATTTGTCCCCTCTGCATTCTTCCACAGTCAGAGCAGAACCTCTTGCTTCTTCCTTTTACCTTGTTTTTACAGATGGCTGCCTCTTTTTTTCTACTACTTAATTAAATAAAAATGAAAGGAATCCATATCTACCACAATGAACAATGAAAGATTTTTAGCATAATGTCAACAAACGTAAAACATCACTACCACATCTAGTTAAGTGAAATTAACATGCAGGGAAATGATTTTTGTAGGGATACCTTCCTTGGCAGGACACCTATTGTGGTGCTTTTCCCTCTGATTCTGACGCTCAACTTAGTATCGAAGTCAGAATCTGGTAAATAATAAAATGCATCTTGTACCATACAAGTCATAAGTAATAAGGAAATAAAAGTAAAGCTTGACATAGAAATGTCACCCTGGGAAAAGAATGGAAATTAAGAATTACTAAGATCTGGAATTTTAGAAAGGAATTGAAATTAGAATAACTTAAATTCGAATGACACCCGACCTTAATAATTGGCATTAAGAAACTACATGTGGTGTTGTAGAATAATCAGTTAGTGCTTGCTGCCATGCATGCAGCTCGTCACGATATGCATATTCTTTACATATATACTGTGATAACGATAAAGATATCCTTATTGTTCTGACAATTGTGATATATTGTGGAGCTGGAATTAAGAAAGATCTCACCTGAAGGAAAAGTAACACTGGAAATATTTTAGCACTAAAACAGCAGTATTACTATTGCACCATGCATGTCTAGTTGTATGGGTTTGGATTTTTGAAAAACAAAAAAACATATTACACTAAACCAATGGAGAGCAAATGTGCTACTTCTGTACTGCTGCTCCAGTAGATGGCACCGTGGAGCCCGTTTGCTGTGTAACGCAGCACCATTTCTGTAGTAGAGGTAGTCCCAGTTGCAGACAGTGACTGACTAAAACCCACATGGCTTTCAAAGTAACTGAGCAATATCTTCTGATAAACATATGCAGCACTTTCTGTTTGATCTCTGCATTTAATTTTGATATTAGCTTGGTAGAATGTAGCAATATGTTGTGACATTGCAATATAGGGATGATGTGTTGTGACCCAATTATCGTGATGTGTATCGTATTGCTACATACTTGCTAATATTCATCCCTAATTAGCTCTATAATACATTTTTTTAAGTCTTACATTTCATCAGGATTTCAAAAAATGCTTACAGTAACTAAATTTAATCTGTGTAATACTAATATCAATTAAAGCAGCTATTGTCAAGCTCCATTTATTTATATTTTTTGGCAAAATATCTTCCATAAATTCTGTTCAGTTTGTTCGTGGGTCATGGATCACTTCATTATTTCATGTTAGGCAGTTACACAGGTTTGTTGTGTTTCATTCAACCAACAGACCTTGAACTATACATGTTTTGTTCCATGTCTTAGAATTCAAAGCCGTCCTTCACAAAGAGACAGATTACACCTTTATCGTTTCCTAAATGCCGCCGCTCTTGCCTCAGGTGCTGTTCTCTTTGTCTTCTCTCCATTTCATACCTTTTCAGTTTTAGTAGTTTGGGCCCTATTTCTATTGTATTTATTCATTTATTTATGTACAGACGACATGGTGCAGGCTTCTGCGGGTGTATTTTAACCTGCAGTTAAAAGCTTCTTCAGCTCCTATTCTGCTTATTCTTTCTTGAGCTAACTTTTCTAAAGACAACTGCACAACACACACGGGTTCAGCTTTTGGAAAGGGCAGAAGCCCACATTACATGGGAGACATTATAAAATAAGATCTTATTTGTGAAGTGGAAAAAGACAAAATAATATTTTTTTGAATCTATGAATTGAGCTCGATCATCTGCACATTCTGTCCACTTTAACTTATAAATGGCCAATCGTTACCCATTGACCCATTGCAGTATACAGTCCTACCTAGTGAATTGCATTCCATTTACAGAAGGTGTGACCCATTTTTATTATAAGGTCTTTTCAGTAATTAGGTTGTTAGACCCCTTTATATCATTACAGTATCGTAACTATAGTAGTCTTCCCTTCTGACCTCATTTGTTTCCTATTGGCCCAGCCAGTTTTGTCTTGTTCTAGCTCTCCTTTCCCTCCTCCTTTTTATCATAGTTTTAGAGTCTTGTGTAGATTAAAAATATGCTCTGCTAGGGGATTCAATATTTGGGATGGACTTTTTCTCCTCTCTTCCTTACTTTTTGTTGAGAACTTGTTTGGCCACATACCTAAAATAGCTCTCTGACGTGTACAGTCCTGTTAAGGAATGCTACTGTGGCTGTCCAGAGTTCTCTGTGGCAGGAAGTTATGCAAAAGTGCATTGCTGCACTGAAAGCCTTGTGATTAGGGTCCCAAAAGACTGTTCTTTAGTTCTTTTTTTCCCCTTTTGTGTAGGCTGGCTGGATTCCATATGGACAGCGACATCCTTTTTTGGTCTGTTGTTTTGAGGTTTTGTGTAAAGACGTTGACAGTTTTCAATATTATAGAGATGCTTCTTTGTTTTTCTTTTTGTTTGTTTTTTTTTTTTTTTTGCTTGTTTGTTTTCCTCTCACCAAGTTTTCAAAAACTGGCAAATGAGTAAGTTGCTTTTGTTCTTCCTACCAGCTGCTCTCCACCTCCTGATTCTCTTCTTGCCCCTCCTACCTGCCTTTTCCCTGTTTCCACCCTTCCTGCAGGGCACTATTGGTGTTATGTCTTTCAGTGAGGGGTGTGGCTGTGACCTCCACTGTTGAGTAGAAGGAGCAAAGTTGGCTAAGAGGATTCCTCTGTTGGCCTGAGCTGCTGATTCACCTTGTGTCATCATTACTTTACACAGGGATGCAAAGTGACGCATGTTATTGAGCTATTCACTATACTGGAATGACAGGATTCCTTCTGTGATAGTGAATTTGGAAGCTTTTGCCATCAAATACAGACTCTTAGAAATTTTATCTCAGATGTGTTTACCTTTAGCAACCAAAGGACATAAAGATGACCTGTGATATCATAAAATACTCCTTTTACTAGTTATTCTTTCACTCTCACACCAACTAGAGGAACAGCACAGCTACACATGTTGAAGTGTTTATGCGGCTGTTTTGTTGGAACCACTATGGATCATTTGTACATTCAGATTTATATTTTTAAAGATTGTATTTTTCAGTTTTTATCTCTACATTTTATTCTTGCTTCTCATAGAAGTGTTGTGTTGTGCACTAAACACCAAGGCAAATTCCTTGTAAGTCTGAAAACCTACTTGGCAATAAACCTGATTCTGATTCTGATTCTGATTCTGAAATGGGTAGGCTAGTGGGAAAAGAGGATAAAACTGATTGTGCATCAGTATTTAGCATAATTTAGTATCAGTAAATATGCTAAAGTGAGTTTTCTCTGTATTTCCTTTTTAAAGTAAACAAGCTGCACTTGGTGTTCAATGCAATGTTTACTGCTTTGCCAATGTTCATATTTTGTATAGAAAAGTAAAATTACAAATCCCACTAGTAACCTTTTTGATAACTAATACTGCCCCTACTGGCTGAAT
The DNA here is from genome assembly GCA_034780135.1 of Jordanella pulchra. Taxonomy (NCBI): domain Eukaryota; kingdom Metazoa; phylum Chordata; class Actinopteri; order Cyprinodontiformes; family Cyprinodontidae; genus Jordanella; species Jordanella pulchra. The sequence goes on along the minus strand of JAUZNJ010018115.1, from coordinate 13,543 downwards.
CACCCAAACTGTTACACTTGAAGCAAAAAACTCTACTTATAAGCCTTTTGACACATTAAATAATAACTAAAAATAAATTATCTAGTTAGATTCCTGGCATTAAATATGTCAGATAGCTAACACCAACTCTATTCTGCCAGTTACCCAAAGGTTGTGGTCAGTAGCTAAACTGGTGGGAAGATAATTAAAGAGAAAGGCTGTCACGGCACAACAGCCATATAATTAGTAATGCTGAAATCCCTGGACAAGGATGAATAGGGTAGGATAGCATTTGAATGGAGGTCAAGTAATGGGGAGAAAGAGATCCCCCAATGTGCCGAAATCTCTTGTAAAAACAAACAGCTTGAGCCAATTTCAGCTCCCCGTTTCTTTCTACCACAGGGAAGTGATTGCATGCTTTTTGCGTTTCAGCTATTCTAAAAATCAATGTCAGCATTTTGATATTGTTTCTATATATCCTCCTTTATAGAGCTCAGCTGCTTCTCCTTCCTAAACACTCAGGGTCTGAGTGAGGATGTGAGAGACACTAATGGTTGCAATCCCACCGTTTCTTTGCCACAGTTTTCAAATTAGTATTAAAGAAAGTGAGATATCAATAGCTCTTCTACCAATGTTATTGTGCCATCAATCAATTCGACATCGCAATGTCAAAGGTGGTCCCTTTCCAGCTTCCACTGATGACTCAACCACAGAGTGGGTTGTAAGTGAGGATGCCTTGAGGCTGCAGCTTGGAATCTACAGTAATCCAATCTGCAATCCTGATAAATCAGAGTTTGTGAATGTGTACGTGCCTGGGAAGCGAGGGGGTGCAGATTTGATGTGGCATTTGACACAAGCAGCTATTGAATGCAATGGTGGGAAATTTGCTTTCCCTGTTGGTGTGGGTAATTCATATGTAATTAACCTACTAAGTCAGTTGAAAAGTCCTACTTCAAAGTAGACGTGCATGCATTTACATACATGCATGTATGTTCATGTATTAAGACAAAGGTTCAGGTACCTCTCTGGTGGTATTTAGACCCTTCATTTGTGTGGAATCCAGCGTCATTATCACAAAGTGTTACCAGCTGGAAGTGCTTGGGAGTTCTCATTTGAACTCTATGTGTGTTCTGAAGATGCAGCGAGACTAAGAGAGTCAAAACTTTCTAATGAAAGTCTAAGTTCTGGTTCTAATAGTTGCAGAATCTGCTATTTTATTGTTCATAAACTAATAAATTCTACAGTAATGCCACCCATTGCCACAATGGTGGCTTTCAAATTAAGTTTGATCCTGTTAGATGGGCTCAGCGAATGGTGGGGATTCAAATCCCACTTCTTGACTGTAAATGTAAGCTTAAAAATAATCATTCTCAACTGCACAAAAGATTTTTTTTATGCCAGTGTGTCATTTTTCTTTGTCTACCATGATTAGCATGATAAACAGTGAATACCAGTTTTGATTGGAGGCTGCCAAAAAAAAGTAAAATTTGAAAGACGGATGACACTAAAATAAGATTTTACTTGTTGACTGTTATTACATGCATGCTGGTTCATTTGTCTGCGTCAGTTCCAAAAATTTGTCATCTTGAGGCCCTTTACAAGATGTGCAGGTGTAGTTTACTGAGAAAATAAAAAGTTTACACACCCGTTAAAATCATAAGTTTCTGTAATATAGAAAATGAGATTATGACAAATAATCTCCAAACCATTAAAAACTTTATTGTGATAAACGCTCTGTATATTTCGGCTGAAGGAACAAACCCCTTTTCCTCTAATTTGTTCTGTTACGATTCAGTTTCCTGACTTACTGATAATTATAGTAAGTCTGCATGAAAAGATTTCCCAAGTTCTCAGAGTACTAGTTTAAATATGTCTAAAGCAAAATAAAACAGAGTCAAAGTTGAGTGATTATGTTGTCTTCAGAGAACTTATTAATTTCTTTATAATACTTTAGGATTACTTTAATAAGGCAAATCAAGCAACATTTTCACCACTAGATGACAGTGTTAGCCCAATTTGATATCTTCTGCACCTGTTCATCCTCTTCCTACCAAGTCAAAAAAGTTGAGGAAGAGGTTGAAGTGATTCACTTAACAGTATGATTAAGTACTGGAGTGCAGGATTAAACAGTGTGTCTCTACTGTTTGTTTTCTCAAAACTTAGTCTCTATGAGATGTCAAAAGACACAGAAAACTGACGCAGACCACACCTTTCAGAGTTGTTCTTTATTAAGAAGTTTAACCAAGACAATTTTTGCATTTCATGGAAGGTTGTTCTCTAACTCTCAGAACTCAATTTTATTTCTTTAGTGGCTATAAAAGGGTTAATAAAAACTGTGGAAAACTGACTTGACAAGCAGATTGCTTGAATTTACATAGTTTCCATAATTGTGTTCTTCTAAGATTAATATCAATATTCCCTTAATGTGACTTAAGGCTCTTTAATCCAAACAAGTTTATACCTCTCGAAAGTGCATTAAAGCAAGCAGACATGCAGCAGCACACACTCAGACTGACACACACTAAAAAACCTGCCCCCTCCCCCCCTCAGCCTACTGCCTCTTTGAGCCTGAACTATATGTCCATTCCCTAATTGGTGGTTCTTTTTTCAAAGGAGTGATTATGTGAGTGTATGTGCAGAGGCATCCTCTCTTCGCATGGCCCCTCAGTTCAGCCCATCTCTAATGCCGGAGGGGACAAATAAGGCACCCGTTCCTCCTCTTGGGGCAAGGGGGCCGTTGACACCAATAAATCCCCCCATCTACTTCCTTCCTCCCCGGTGTGTTGGGGTTATGTCAGGAATGTCCTGGGTCCATTGTCCCCCTGGTGCTCTGTTTTTGGTAACCGATCACCAGGCATTTTCTGCTGCTTACACTGCCTCCTCTCTTCCCGTTACACACCATAAATGAACACTCACACACATACACATAAATGCACGCCCACACCCTGTGGGCTGTGTGTCCCCTGGTTCCTCACTCTGAATAGACCACCTCGGCTGAATACGACAGACAGCCAGGCGTCAGGACATCAGGTTCAACAGCTCGAGTGGGGAAAAATATAGCCAATTATTTTCACCTGTTTGGCTCCACTTGCACTCTTTCCCTGATGGGAGAAAGGAAAAAAACAATAGCCTGATTGTATTACAATCCACTTAAAATGTTCCCTTTGCAACTTAAGCAGCATAGAGTGTATCATAACCATCCCTTTTTCATAGTGCTAATTTAAGGACAGTTGTTAGTTTGATAACAAAATCCATCTCACATAGGTAGTTAACATCATGACAGACTAACTGTCATCAATAAAATATATCAAACAACCAACAGAAAAATGATCTATTTTAATATGAAGGTTGACCTATTGTATTAATCTTTGAATACTTTCTATTTTAGTTTCTCTGCAGCATTTCAGAAAGAATATACGGTACCTTGGGTAATGCATTGGTATACTAAAAACACTAGCAAACTTTCAATGTATCCTGTCTATCTCATATTGCCCTGTGATGGATGATAATCTTTCCGGGCTGTACCCTCCCTCTTGCCCAATGACTTCTGGAGAAAGGTACAACCCTTCAAGGGTAAATAAAGATAGACAACTGATGGAAAGATGTTTAAATATGACAACTTAACAGAAGAAGGTTGTATCTCAACTGTAAGGTACACTTGCGTTCTGAATTAGGGCAGGGCAGCAATTCTTCTGGGTGCAGCAGATTTGACTTATGCTGTATTCTTCTGCTAAGTGTGAGGGAAAGATGCCAAAGAATAAAAGCTTTGATTTTTAGCAACAAAAAGAAAAAATGCCTCAACATCGGCCCTTTTCAATAATAAATGATCTCAGCGATGGATCTCCTGTTTGAGCATATTTGATAAATGTTGTCCTTGCCTGGTAGGTTGAGGTGGACAGAATCTTCCCCCTTACATGTTGGTTTGGTTCCTTCATGATGCTGCTTGTTTACTAATGTTTTCTAACGATCCTCTGGGGCCATAAACCGAACAGGTGCATTAATAGTTAATTTACTCAGACTATTCACTAATGGTGTATTTTCTGGTGTACCATATTGTGTTTCAGGATGGCAGAGTAAAGAGTCTTAATAATGCGATAAAGAATTGTTTTGTCCACACTTCACTACTTTGTACTACTTTCTATCATGTTAAAACATAGAGTCCCAATATAAGACTGTGATTTTATTGAAACAAATAGTAAAACGGTTTTAGAGCTTTAAATATTGCCCTCTGCTGTAAAAAATGTTCCCTATAACAACAGGACTATTATTAATTATAATGCTTTACTACCTGCAGTTTTGGGCTGGTTTTGTTTCTGGCATGGAGCTGTTTGACAATTCAAGACATTTTGCATCCATTCTCTGCAGGCACTTACTAAATTCATTTAGTCTTTCATTGCAGCCATACTTTCAATAAGCTTATTCTTTGCCTCACCAGTCTTCTGTCTAGAAGGTAACCCTCACATTTTGATGTTCACTCCCTCCTTATGTCACCTGGCTAGCGCTGGAGCTCACACCACTGCCAAACCCCAGATACCAGCAGTGTGATTTGCTGTTTGGCAGGGAGGCGGGGGCTAGTGATGCATGTTTTCTGCTTGTGTGGGTAAATGTTTGGGAGTTCGAAGGAGTAGGTGGGTTGTGCACATGTTGCAAAGTGAGGCGCCATTGCGGCCTAAAAAACTATTAGGCTCTGTAAATACACACTGCGGCGAAAGTAAACATTCTCAGCATGCCATCTCGGCACTCAGAGGGGTACTAGGAGACAGCACCCAGGCAGTCTGCAAGGGGGAGGCGTGTGTGTCTGTGTGTGTTTGTGTGTTTGTGTGTGGTGGTGGTGGTGGTGGTGGGGGTGTAATAAGTCAACTAAGGAGAGATAGATGAGAAAAAGTCCTGATTCTGAATGTCTTATTAAAATCTAGCTGGAAACTCAAGCACCAAAGGGTTAGCGACCAGTTATTTATCAAAACCGTTGTGTACTGTCCAACTGTATGGGGATGTATGTTTCAGAGAGTCGTGTAAGACATAAGAAAACAGTACAGAGCAGGTATTAGGTTGTGTCTTAAGAGTAACAGGACTGGGATGTGATTTTAAAGACATGTAGAAGAAACCACGGCTCACCATGGAAACACTGCTGAAAAAATTCTCTATTTCCAAGACTGAAAGTCAGACACTGCCCACAGCTCTATTTTTGTTGTTTTACTTTAGGTATATGATATCTGTTGCATCCAGAAACAGTTACAACAAATTGGCTAATCCCCCAAGTATGACTACAGAAGGTGAACTACAAACTACAGTATGTACCTCTTCAAAATTGTTGTAGTCAAGGCAGTCAGGATGTGACATATTTTTGCAGTAATATGTCAAATTGGATTCGAGAGGATGCAAATATCTCTTTAAACTGGCAATATTTAGATGTTTTGCTTTTTCAAATTGACACTATGAATAAATTATTAGTGCAAATAAGTTAGAGCATATCATTGACAGGTTACATGAAAGTAATCTTTACATAAAGTATAAAAAATATTCAACCATGAGCAGGAAAAACAAAGTTGAGGGCTGAGTGTCTTTTTATTTCTGACCTGAAAAACATCCCAACAGCATGCTTTTTGGAGTCCCACTCGTGGTTCTTAGCACAGAGGTCAAAATAAATAAATAGTCTCATTCTACCTACACTTTCTTCCCCAAGGTTAGCCAAGGCTCATACATGGCTTGTGGCAACTGGGTCATGGATTAGTGGAAAGTTACCTTCATCCAGACCTAGCCTCTGGATGAGGCAGTGGTATTCCCTATACTTGTTCCTGTCTCTGCGAATCTAATTAACCTAGGAATGGCAACAACTTTTTTCAGCTCTCTAAAGTAAAAACACCGCAACTCGCTTTGTAAATCTGTGTCATCATGATGAGGTGAAACCAATGATCACCAGACTACATAATGTAATTTGCCTGCAGTGTGAAATGCTTTCGCCGGCCAGGCGAATATCAAGGCAAGCAAAAGCAGACAAAAGTGGTGACATTTTCTCCGAGTTCACATTCGGTGTGATTCTTCCATTACATATTATTTTTTCCTGCATAAATTTCAGATTTAAAGACTGACGGTTTCCTGTCAATATTCCACTTAATGCCTACAGCTCCTCCAAGGTTACCATTATCTTGAATCCTTCTCTGATTAATGCTCTCCTTGCATAGGCTATAATTTTAGGTGATTGTCCATATCTTGGTTATTCTGCAGTGGTGCATTGTTTCTAAGTTCAGATTATAAGTAAAATATCGCTTTTGGAGATATTCAATGCCTGGGATATAGTTTTGAAACCTAAACATGTTTTAAACATTTTCACACCTTTCTCCCCTTCCCTCTCTGCTGTGGTCCTTGGTCTTAGATCATGTTTCAAGGCTTTATTGCACTGCAGATCATGTAGATGTATCAAAGTAAATGAAGCTGAAAATATAAATAAACGTCTGCTTTTTCTACATTTGAAGAACAATGAAACAATGTCATTTTTTTCAATTTGTATTTATGCACTACTTAGTTTCAATCTTTCATGTCAAATCCCAATAAAACAAATTTTGTGGCTGAAACTGTTGCTTGCAAGACAATACTGACAGGTCACCATACAAATATGATTTACTGGCTAATAGCTTCAAGATCCTCTAATCAGCAGAGCGAGGAACTGATTACAGTTATCTATAATTTGGTTTGCAGAGATTTGCTGCTTATTAATCTGGGTTAGGTTTGTTTAAAGAGATCCATGACAATGTGATGACCAGAAATGAGTCTTGCTGAGAAATCACATCAGCATTAGATTTAAGATTTTAAATGTAGTTAAAACAAAAGAAGAAATTGCATGGCATGCAACGACTTAAACCAAAAATGAGCTTTTGTAGTAACAGGATCACAGCAGTCAGACACTTAAACACATCTTTCATTTCTGATGAAGGAAACATATCTGTTTAATGTACAGACCAACACACACTTAGACGGGGCTCCAGACACCCCAGCTTAGATTTGGTGGTACTGAGATGGAATGCAGAGTATGATCTGTGGTAACACAAGGTGGGTGTGGGTGAATATTTCAGTGTGTGTACCCTCACTCTGCTCACTGGTGTATCTAATACCCTTTTATCATCAATAACCTCAGCTGCGCTTACTCATTGGCTTTTACAACTTTAAGGTTTGGGTTTTACTCACAGCCACAAACCATTTGTCTCCGGTCTGTGCTACTAAGAATTTTAGTGTACTTGTATTTGTTACTTGTGAGGACCAACTTTCTCTGCGTATTTGTGTGTCTATTTGTTTATTGTAGCGCATTTGGGATACTTGCTAGCTGTTCTTAATGTGGGGGATCCTAATTTTTAATGTTAGGGAATCAATTTAGAGGTGATTTAACTTTAGGTTACATTAGGGTTATGAATATACTGGTAATGGTTATGATTAGAGTCAATTTCAGGGTTAGATATAAATGCAAAAACAAAAGGAATGTAAGTCAATGTAAAGTCATAATATGAACACAAATACAAATTCTGTGGGGTCATGGGTGTGGTCCTGTTTAGAATACGAGTGAGGGCCATATTCAATTTTTAACCTTTGGAGTGAAGACATTTGTACAGAGTGAGTACATTCTGGCTGTTCCTCACAGGCTAGTTTGCAAACAATTAGGCTTAGGGCTAAGGTGTGAATTAGGTTTAGGTTAGGGTGAGTTATACAGTGTTAATGGTTGAGTTTAAGGATATTTTTAGGGTTAGGGCATGGAAAGGATTGAAAATGATTGAAAACCAACGGAAGTCAATGGGAATTAACATTTAGATATCACTGAGGGGTGGAGGTGGAGTTAATGTTATTGTAGTTTAATTCTGTCATTTGCTTGAGAGAAAGCCACAGCAAACCCCAGTTCCTCCTAATCTGACTCCAATCCATCATAATTGGCAGTCATCAAGAGACAGGAGGCTCACCAGCTTCACCATTGAACGTGCACCACCCCCCCTCCATTTTCGTTCCCCATCAACCCCAACCTAATAGTCTCCAGGCCTTTTTTAACCCTCCTGCCAGCAAATGTGTGGATTATCTTCCACTCACATGAGGGTGTTGATGTGTATAAGGCCTCCAAACAGTATTTATTATTGTGTCCATTTATAAGCTGATGAAAGTGCAGACAAGCTGTGACAGACTATAATAACACTGAGCATATGACAGGGTAAAGGCCACCATTGAGTTGACATTTATATGGATGCAATGTGACGCTGATGATGATGATGATGATGATGATGATGATGATTGGCTGCCTTTTATCCCTTTGCTTTCAATAGCATGTCAATAGCATCACTTCATGCTTTTAGCCAAAGGGACTGCAACCCTAAAAAAGCCAACTTTTGAGAAATTTGTGATTAAGCCCGTTGGTAAATGAATTATTTAATCAATGGTAAGAAGTAGCTGTAAAGAAAAAAGAGGGTTTACTTGTTGGAAAGGCATTTTTTTCTCTTGGCATGTCCCATATTTAATCTAAACCTATATTTGTACCGAAATGTATTTTTTTCTTTAACAAGATGTTGGATTTGTATATCTATGACATAATATAGAGTACACTATAAAAATACGTAGAAAAGAATCAAATTATGTGATGTTGTTTATTTAATTTTTATTTTTATAACATTATTTTATTTTGGGAACAAATGCCTCATAGGCATTTGAACTATTCTTTCTTTGTAACAAAGATGATAGTTCATTTAGGTGTCATTCTCAATTGGTTTTATGTACCATTAAGCAGAGAACAATAAGTTAGTGACTATGGACCCTTTTTCTGCAGACTAGAGCAATCCCGCGTTGCAACCTAAGATTCAGACACCAAAAGATCATCCCCAAGAGGATACACCTTTGCTCAACTTTGAAAGGTCACAGAACTGGGAACATTCTCCTGAAAGCACAGCACCAACTGCTGAACGAATGCATCAGACAGGTAGATTTCACCATTGATGCTATCAAACCGGATCTTGACCATACAGGCAACATATCCACTGCACTTCCTAGGGACAATATGGATGAGGTCTCCAAGTTTGCAGAGAAGAATTTTTCCGACACCCAGATGGAAAAGGCGGTCTAAGCCAAAGGCCTGAACTTTGCAGTTTCCCCTGCATCCCCATAGTGGACCTCATCAAAGCCACGAGACAGCCGTCAGAAACAACAAACTGACCTCCACAGAAGCTAAATAACTCAGGCTGAAGCTACCTTTACCCCGGAGAAGCCGTTCCTGGATCTACAGCCTCTCAAAAAGGCCTCAGGCCCAGCATCGGCAGCGTCAACTCTCACAACATTGCCAAACATCTCACTGTCATTGTTGCTCCTTTGGTTTTCAACAAACCACATCACGTTTCCAACTCACAGGACTTCTCCAACAGAATAAAGACCTGACACTGCACACGGATTAAACCATGATTTCCTATGATGTCACATCTCTTTTTGCTTGCATCTCTGCCACAGAAGCAGCCGCCACAGTAAGAAGGCGCTTACATCAAGACCACACTGTGCCAGATAGGACCACTTAACCACTGACTTTTGGACCCGTGCCTCATACTTCCAACTTAATGAAACTTTCTACAGGCAGAAGCATGGATGAGTTCAGATACATGGATGACATGTAGGTCAAAATAAAGACCAAAGATATCAACTGTTTCACAGACCACATCAACACAGTGGACAGAAACATTCAGTTAACCCAGAAAGATGTGAAAGATGACAACATTGCTTTCCTGGTCTGTGCAGTCACATCATGGAAGACAGACAACTTAACATAGAAGCCTACTGGAAACCCACATACCGAACAGGTACCTCTGTTTTGACTCACATCACCTACTGGAACTGTTAGGTGCTGGAGTCTGCTTGTTGTTTGTGGAGAAATGTTCTTCTCCACCACAGGGAGCCAAGAGGTTTCTGCAGATGGAGGTTGGTTCTAGCACAACTGTTCCAAATCGTCAACAGCTGCTCCAGCCTAAGAAGAGTGGGCAGCAGGTCCTCCAGTGCCTCAGTGTTTGCCAGTAATGGCACTCTATGCTCTACTGTATTAAGCCTTTTTGTAATCTAATCAAAGAACCAAGTTCTTAGCTTTGTACGACATGACAGGAACACAAACTAGGCATTGTCAGAACCTTACAGAAAAAGCAGAAACTATTCCCACCACCAACAGAGGGAAGACAAGAGAACAGGGAAATATGGGGAAAGATCTGAAGAGCTGTTATTATCCCAGATGGGCTTTTTTTGAAAAAAATAAATAAATAAATAAATAAACAACAACAAGAGGCCTGCTGACAGAGAACAAAACAGGAGAAGGAACATCGCCATACCATATGCTTCTGGGGTCTCCCAAAAACTCAGGAGGATCTCGAACCAGCACCGGATCTTCGTGCACTCCGGCAACGACCTGAGACAGAAACTAGTTCACCCCAAAGATAAGACACCAAGGAACAACTTGGTTTAAGCCTTCCAGTGTAGCGAAGGGTGCACAGATGGGGAGACCAAGCAACCACTACCCAGGCAAATGGCTGAACACAGGAGGGCTAACTTCTCAGGGCAGGACTCAGCTGTCCATGTAAACCTGAAGGTTAAAGGAAACTCATTTGAGGACAACAGTGTCCATATTATAGTTATGGAAGACAGATGGTTTGAGAAGGAGGTCAAATAAGTCATCTTTGTTAATCTTGAAAAACCTTAACAGAGGAGGTGGTCTCACACTTAACTTATCAACTCCATACAAAGCAATTTTACGAATTATACCCAGAGAATTCACCTCCCACCTGCCCTCACCTGACTCACATTCAAATAGGCGTGTGGTACTGAAACCACTCTGACGAGGGAGTAAATGACAGAACCCCACTATTGACCATCAACACCCTCTAGGTGCTCTGCATCCAGCAGGGCTCAGAGCCACCTTTGTTTTTGATTTTCTTTTCCCCTCTGTTAATTATTGTTTCATACCCATAATATATTAATCTCAGTGCTCCTCAGCATCAGTTAGAACTGAAGAAGCCTCTTGCATGAGAGGCGAAATGTCTTCTAGAAAACTTCACATCTAGTTGTCTAAAATGAATGCAATATTGTCTTTCGTTGGTAAAGATTATGGTTTGCTTAGGTAACGTTACTCACCCAGCTATGCAGGTGCAGTTAGCTTTAAAGATATAGTTGTTTCTTCTGTTTACAATGACCCAAGCCAGATACACCACTCAGCTGGAAGTAATCCTGTCAGATTTTCCATCTATTTTTGTGGATATGGATTTCTTTGACTAAATTGGTATCAATGTTGATAATTCTGTTGTCATTAGTGGTGTAACGAACACTCAAACAGATGATGAGATCATCAATCTCTTACGCGGTTATGGTGGAGTTGAGGTTTTCACTGTTACTGCGCCTGAGAGTCCATTATATAAAAACCTGGCCGTTGAATTTGTTAATTCTGCAGATTTAGAAAAGCTAAAATCGCTTTTACCATACATTTATCCATCTCAGACTGCAGAGAATGTTACATTTGTTGTTAAATTAATTTCAAGAGAGTGCCCTGCCACAGCCACAGTGGACACGACCCTACCTCCTGATTACCTCCATGAACTGAAACGTATTTCTCAGCAGAGTGGACAATCATTTGATGATGTTTTGAGAGAAGTTTTTGAACAAATAAGTGCTCATTTAGGAATAGCGGCTACTGGAAGGGAGCATGATGAGGATGATGAAGAGGATGGTGAAGAGGAGGGTATTGTTGAGATACTTGCCACTGAAAGAGAGTCCAGTCAGACTCAGCCGTCTACTCTTCCCTTAAACCAGTCAGATCAGTCCTCTTCCTACCAACAGGGACCACAAACTCAAACAAATCCAGGTACAAATGTGGGACTGGGAATTTCCCTCTCGGGGAATGATCTGAACCCTCCTGGGGTCCAAAGGGTTGTAGTCGAACACATTGTACACAGAGATGATGTAAATCTTCAACCTCTGTCTTCATTTAGACTGCACACCTTTTCAGGAAGACTTCCAAAGTTACAAGTACATTTAACAAGATTCAGTCTAAATTTCTCTGTCAGACATTGTTGAAGACTGAGGTGGATGAATAAATAATTGCCTTAATTAAATACTAGCTGACAAATGCACCACAGTTTGTTAGACTGAAGTGTCAACTGTCTAATCAGGTGTCAGAAGCACAGGAGCACCACAGGGGACAGTACTATCATTATTTCTTTTTACTCTTTACACTTCTGACATCCAACAAAACAAGGAGATGAATAGGTTTCAGAACAAACAGGAACAAATTGAATCCTATTGACATCATGGGAGGAGAAGTGGAGGTGGAGGAAGAGTAAAAATGCCTTGGTGTTCACCTGGACAACAAACTACACTGGAGATGCAACTGTGAAGCTGTCTACAAGAAGGGACAGAGCAGACTGTACTTCCTAAGGACGGTTGGTCCTTTGGTGTTTGCAGCAAGATGCTGCATTTCCTATATAGGTCTGTTGAGGAGAGTGTGATTTCCTCTGCCATCATCCGCTGGGGTAACAGCACCAGAGACTATGACTTAAAGACAGACTAAATAAAGAAGTCCAGCCTCTGTTCTAGAATCTCCTCAAGAACCTCTGGAGATGATTTAAAAAAAATGTCAAGAGTGCCTTCAGTAAGAGGCTGCTCTAGATCCAGTGCAAGACTGACTGGTACAGAAGATCTCTCTTGCCTACAGGCATGAAAAAAACCCTACAAGATACATTTACATTTAATTTCTTTTTGGGATCAAAAAAGTTTTTTTATTTTTTTATTAAAAGAAATTCGGTGTGCTTAAATTACTTGAATAATGAATTAATGTAATATGAGACTACAAATTAAGACCTGTAATAAGACCTCTATTCAACCATTTTCCATCATTACTTCCATCTTCTCCACTTACTCTGTCAGGGCTGCGGGGCGAAATGTTGGGTATATCCTTGACATATCACCAGTGCATCAGAGGGCAGCATAGAGACATACACATCTACACCTAGGACACTTTAGAGACACCAATTGACCTAATAGACATGTTGTTGGACTGTGGGGGGGAGCAAGAATAGCTGGAGATAGCCCAAGCAAGCATGCTACTACACAATGCATCCCCCTAATAAAATTTGTGTTTGGGAAGTATCTGTGTTGGTCAAAAGATGTTGTTTGTTTTACTAGATCAACGATAGCGCTAAGGCTAAAGTCAAACTTCCTTGGTAGGTAGAAGTATATCAGTGAAAAGCATATCATCGCTGTGGTAGTTAGAGAAACAGTTTTACTTGACACCTTTTTTAGAAAGTTTAAAATGCCTATTACAGTTTCAGTTGCAGATACATGGTGGAAACCACGTTTAGACTTGCAGCTCACAAAAGGAAGGCTCTAGATGCAACCCTTGGTCAACCGGTCTGCCTCCATGGAGTTTGCAAGTTCTCCCCATGCAAATATGACTTCTCTTTTTTTTTAAAAAACTCTGAAAAATCTGAGATTCAGTGTGATGGACTGGCGCCCTCTTCAGGAAGTACTATCTAAGAAGACAGGTACCTAAAGGAATGAAGCCCCTGCCTCCCTTAATATA
>JAUZNJ010018104.1:0-13160 GCA_034780135.1 Jordanella pulchra | reverse complement strand
ATTTATATACAGAGATTATAACACAAGTGGACTTGTTTGAATATTAGATGGATTGTAAAGGGAGTTTAGTGCATTTTATTCAGAGGTATCAATTAAAAACGGCTTAAAAGTAAAAGGACACCACATTCAATAGATTATTTTGATGTCAAACAAAACAAAAACTTTTCTATTGTGCAAAAGCTCACGTGGTGTTAATACATCTGGAATGAACTCTAACCATGATTTTGACCCATTTCCACCTTTCAGTGAGGAACTGTGCAGCGAGGCCTACATGAAGTTCAATGGGAGGTGGTACGCAGGCCGCCAGCTTCAGTGTGAGATGTGTCCCGTTACCCGGTGGAAGAGTGCCATATGTGGTGAGTTGGTCATTTATGGGAAGAGGAGCAGCATTCTTTTTAGAGGATTTTACCATTCAGTTATTGTTTTGTTTTTTTCTGCTTCTCATAGGGCTCTTTGACAGGCAGAAGTGCCCTAAAGGCAAACACTGTAACTTCCTGCATGTATTTCGAAACCCGGGCAATGAATTCTGGGAAGCTGACCGAGACCTTCAGATCTCCCCCGACCGAAGTACCAGGGGGAGCCGCAGAGACGAGTGGCATTCAGAGCGTTACGGAGAACGATCGTGGAGGCAGCGTCGCAGCAGCCGGAGCCCGATGAGATCAGAGAGATCTTACAGGAGGTGGGAGGACGGCAGAGAGAGAAGCAGAAGCAGAGAGAGGAGGACCTCTTACCAGCATGGAGAAGAAAAATGGTCATCTAGATCCAGACAAAGCGACAGAAGAACAGACAGACATCGGAGCAGGAGTAGAGATAAAGACAGGCAGAATAAATACAGAGATGAGGGTTCTAGAAGAGACACAAGAGAGAGATCAAGAAGCACAAGTAGAGAAAAGAAAAGACTCAAACAAAGCAGAGAAAGGAGCTCAAAGGTAGAAGCCAAAAGTCTGTCTGATGGTACAAAAACCCACAGTCACAAACGTTCCAAAAAAAGCAAGAAGAGCAAAAAGAAACACCGAAAGAAACGGCTCCCCTCTAACAGAACTCATTCCTCCACAGAGTCAGAAAGTGAGAATGAGTCAGAGGATAAAACTTTGGATAATTCTTCAGTAGCCAGTCCCAGTGACTTACAAGAAGAGGAAACCCTGAAACAAAGTGCTGATGGGAGTAATTTAGGCTCAGGGGTGAAAACTGAGGCCACTTCTGAAATCCAGAGTGAGCTCACATCAAACGGGGACATTTGATCCTAATTCCTCTGTACTTGAAACCAGTCATTTCCTGCTTCTATTCCGCTTGCTTCAAGAAACAGTGAAAACATATGTAGCTACATGTTGTGGTATTAGTAACAGTAAACACCTCATCTATGCTTTTTGGCTTTTTAAATAATACCCTCCTGGTCAGGGCTTGTTCTCACTACTCTGAGGGTTTAGATTAATTGCAAAAAATGATCAAATCTATTTTATATCAAAGTAATTCAGTCACGGCCTTTTAGCATTCAAGCACAACTGGTTCACGTTTCAAAATAAATGCTGTTGATACAGATTTAACGCACTTTGTGGTTCTTCAGTTGAAAAACAAAGCGTTGTTTTTGAATAGATTTATTGTTTAAGAAAAATGTTGGCAGTGTTGAATATTAAACAGGTTATTCAGCACAAATCAAAGATGGTTTTGTTCAATAATGGTCTTGATTACAGAAGACATGTATCATCTAAGATCCTCCATCTTGTTTACCTGTGTTTAAACTGAATTATCTGAGACTAATAGATACCCTACATGCATCTGATTCTTTATTTCACTAATCCAAAAACCTTACATTCCCATCAATTAGGGAAATGAAATACAGTCTATGGATTTCCCTTTTTTCTGTTATTCTGGCCTTTAGACACCAATAACATGGTTAAACACAGTGATCTTTGGTCATAAGTTAGCCTGTCTAACAATGAACCAAACCTTTCATCAGTGGTTATATAACAGTATTTCTAAGTCAATATTTTTGTCCTGAAAACTAGAGAAAGGAACAATCGAAGACTTGTCACAAAAAATGTTACATATTTCACTTGAAGACTTTCAGAGGTGAGCGAGTCGATACTCATGACAATATAGACAACAGAGTGAAGCTTGGCAAGACGCAGCGAATTCAGAAACCACCGGGTTCAACACATGTAAACAGTTTTGTTCTGCAAGAATAATCAACAAAAAAAACCAATACTGATTCTATAATCTAGAAACGTACAAAGTATCCTGTAACAATAAGATCCTGTTAATTTTAACCTAACTTTTCTGTGCGTTTAGTAAAGAAATCATTAGTGTGTGCATTTTAACTTTAAAAGTATTGAAAGTAATTACCACTTCTTCACTGCATTTAAATCTAACAAATGCAATTTCCAATTACATTTGTTCCCAAGAATCTACACAAGTTTAAACATTTCCCCAAGTTTGCTCTATTTAAATACTTTGCTATTGTGGAAGCTAAAAATACTGTGACTTATCGGTGAACAACTGCACAGCTGTCCAGAACTTTACAGCCCATCAACTTGGATTTTTTTTTTTTAGTATATAGGAGGCAACCAGCAGCACTACAAGATTCTGCAAACAGTGATTGCTGGAAAATCTCAAAAACATGCAGGAGTTGTGACATCTGGTGCTACATTACTCAGTCGAGTTTGGAGGTTAGAGGAGTTTGATGCTAAATATTACAGGATACTGTGGAGACACACCAAAACCACATATGGCACCACTTTACATGGACATTACAGTACAATGATGCTGATTATACACATACAACACTAACACTACAGACAGGAAAAGACAAAAAGATGTGATCAGATCCATGTGAATGAAACCAAAGGCAGCTTGATGTTCTATGTGAGCCCAATTTCCTCCAAGACGCTCCGCGGTGCTTCCGCTTCCTGCAGGAGAGAAGAAAAACGTTTCATGCATCGGTTTTAGGTGTAATTAGCTAAATCATGTCTTGCAGTAAATATCTACTTAAATGTTCTGCTCTGTCACATTTAAAAAAGAGGAAAAAGAAGCTTATCGCACCTCCTGCAGCAGGTCAGCCTGCTCAATGGCCTTCAACACGTTCTTTTTGGAGGTTTCCTGAGCTTCTCCACCCAACAGGAACTCATCCAGAATAAAGTATGCCTTCTCAAAGTTGAAGATGATATCCAGTTCACAAACCTGCATGGGAATGATGTCACCATTAACCACTAAAGTGAAGGTTTTTCACGGATTGATTTTTGCGAGTGACATTTAAGAGACTCACGCTGCCGAAATATTTGTCGAGTAGCTCCACATATCTGTGAATGATCTCCAGAGTGATCAACTCATTATCTTGATCCTCAACGGCACAACAAAAGTACAGGCTGGCATATCTAAAAAAAAAAACAGACAACTTTAAAACAAGGGGACAGTAAATCATTATTTGTTTCTCCAGTGTTAATACACAGTAAAGGTGTGATTGTTAGTTAGAAACACCCTTTCTTCTCATTCTATTTTTTAAAAAGGAGTGTTTTTTTTTTGTTGTTTTTTTTTAAACCATAAATCAAAACAAGTGAAAAAAACCCACTATGATCAGGTACTGTTAACAGATGGTAGTGATGAAGATGTAATATTTTTGAAATAAAAAACATTTTTATACTCACTTTGATTTAATAAACAATGAGCTGCACAGTGGTGAAGCTATTAGCACTATGTCCTTAAGAGAAGAAGCTCCTAAGGATTATATTAACCCCGTCTCCACAATCCAAACACACAATTTATAAACCAGTAAATATCCATTGCTAATATACTTTACCATTATACAATTCTCACAAATCTAGCTAAATTATTAACCTCTTTTTAAGGCTAATAACTACAACTCTCCGCTTCAGGATTCAGTCACAATACAATCAAAGTTTTACACTTGACTTTATGTCCCATAGTGGAATCTCCTTGGTGATAGTTTTAAGGTTTTAAGCAACTTTTCTCCCATTAATAAATTATTATTTATCATTTACTACATTTGAATATTCAATTTTCTTCTCACTGGTAAAACTAAGAAAAACTAAAACCTCCCAGAATAAGTTTATTTGGGCAAATTGATGCACAGCAAAAGTTGTTTTTTTCTTCCATCATCTACCTTTTATACACAATCTTGAGGTCCCTCCACTCCAAGAAACTGCACATCTTAGGCTTCCTGGCCAGTATGGTCTGGACCAGATCTCTGGAGATCTTCTTCCTCTCCTTGTCAGACAGAGGAACATACCATTTCTGAAGCCGCAGCTTCCCCTGCCGACTGAACAGCAGCATGAACTGCATCTGAGGGTGGAAGTTCAATATAGATCCACGGGTGAGAGACGTGGAGAGAAATGAAACTAAACACAGGATGTGGAAATATTTAGGAGGTTTAGGCATGGAAGCGAAAGAGCTCAGAAACCAGTAAATTATGTTAAACATACAATTAAAACAACATAATAGAAGCTGATTTAATGCATTTAGTATAAAGGTAGTTATTGCAGGAAACAAAAGAGATATAAACAACGGTAACACATTATAATTTGATTACGTTTGGATCGCATCTTGTAAATCGTTTGCTTTTAGGGGCTTTGGTGTTGAGTTTCATCAACTTACATCAGGTATTGTTGATTAAATGTCTGCATTTTAAAATCAACACCACGTTACGTGACATTTGCGCCCCCTCCTGCGACGTTTATCTAGTTACAGCACAAACAAGGTAACAAAAAACAATATTCATTACCATTTGAAAAGGGGCCTTCGGGTTAGTGACTTGACCGACTGGAACTTCAGAAATTAAAGCTCAACACATAATCAAAACAAGGCGAGAGGGGTTGCTACGTGTCTACAGCTTAGCTTCCCGTCAGCCTGATGCTAAACTGCTTAGCGGATGCTGTTGACACAGCTGCTGCATTGTGATTGGCTGAAAAAAGTCCCAGCTGTGCAATTTGATTGGTTTTAAGGTTCCGTTATTCATGACGTCAATATGGGCTTGAGAATCATAACTACTCCTTCTTGAGTTTGGAAATGGCCATTCACGGTGACGTTTTGAAAAACGTTTTATTCAGTCTCACATCCTTGTTAATTCTACCCATGCATATCTGAATGTGCTATTTGGCTTCTGAAGAAAGCATAAGCAGTATTTTGTTAATCCTATCAAAGTTCCATATCCATAAATGCAAAATTTATTTAGACTTGTTTTGATGTCACAATATGCAATTTCCATAGAGAGATCTTCAAATACCAAAGCTCTAAAGCTTTAAAATTCCTTAACTTCTTTACCCATTAACTATTCTGTAACGCTTGTATTCCTGTTTATCCTTTCCTGTATTAGTGTCTGCTTCTCTTCTTCTGGCATTATTGTTCTGTTCACCATTGTATATTTCCCTTTTGTAATATGATACGATGTAATAATTAAAACAAAACTCAATTAATGTCGATTTTAAAATTAATATACAAGAGCAACATCAGTAAAATATTCTAAATTAGTTCATTAAGGGTTGTTAGGGCTCCAGTATAAACAATTAAAACAAATATTTAAAAAATTAGCGATGCTAGAGGAACTTTATATTTCTTCTTGCCTGGAAACGCCTTGGGGATTCCCTACAATGTACTGGGGTACTATCTTTCTTGTTGGAGCTGCTACGGCTTATCATTTGGTTATTTGGTTATAATATAAACACAAAACTTTTTAAGGACTTATTAACCAAGTAGAGCTAAGCGAAAAAAGCAACGTTTTACCAGTTGGTCTACATTCCTGCCCTGACCTATGACATGAAATCTGAGTCATGACCATAGGTGTTGTGGTAGCCTATTGAGGTAGCCTAATGCTAGCCGCTCAACCATATCACCTTACCTCTCGGGACAAAAGAGAAAAAGGGGAAACCAACAAATACACAGTCACACACAAGCTCTTTTACACACAAACTTAATAAAGTCAATGTTTACTTCAGAACTCTTTGATATAAATCCATTAACATTTAAGATTAAGGAGTTTCCTTCAGATAAATGTATACAATTTATCTGTCCTATACCTCGCCCAAGCTGAAGTACCACAAGCATCAGAGAAAAAGGGAGAAAAAAAAAGTCTTTATTATGTGTTGATTCGATGGAACGGAGGGAACAATGTTGGGTCTGTTTCAGCTCAGAACTCAGTTCACTTGTTCCAACAGGCAAGTCTCAGAGAGACTTAAATTAGTGCAATGCAACAGCAAAAGGGAACTTTGTAGTGCAGGTCATAGCTGGCGTCATGTCCGCAGCAAGGGCCCCTTGCAGCAGGCAGTCGGCCTAGATTCAGAGGCAGCAGGAGAAAAGTACGGTCGACCAAAGGCAAAAGTCCGAGGCGGGATCATGATGAAAAGACATTACGTTTAGTTCTCTCTGAATTGTAGGTAAAAGGCAGTCTGGTTTTGCCAGCCAACACAGACACTTTGAAGGACAGGGGTTCATGTGAAGAAGTGTTCCTCTCCCTTGCAGACCAAGCAGAGAGCAAAGAGACCTATGAGATGGTCCCGCTCTGTTTTAAAGAGACATGATGTCAGGGGGTTTGGCTCGCTTACTTCACAGACATCTGATCCTGCAGCAGTTGTTCTTCAACATTTTATAAATCAATAGATTTGCACATGTTAGTTAGCCTGTATTTATATAGTGCCTGTAAAGGATAGCTCTGTGATTACATCCTTAAGCTTTCTCTCCTCAAATCTTTCTTAAGAAGAGATAACACAGAATAAAGACTTTAAATAACACTTTCTAATATATCTGTATTAAATTACTATAAGACATGACGGCAGGTTGAACAGAATTTATCCTACTCAGACCAGAAAAATGTTTCAGGTTACAACGGCAGCGATTACCACCGGGCTCAACTTATCAGAAAGGTGGCCCAGAATAACAGTTAAAGAAGCGTTTCCACTGAATTTGGTACACATATAAACTATGGTAATATAAATCAATAGAATTTTAAATGTTAAATAGCCTGTACTTATAGAATCCCTTTTCAAGTCAGGGGGACTCCAAAGCACTTTTACGCTACTTTTAGTCCTTCAAACAAGCTACATTTGGGTCTCACTGACAGAAGTGAAGCTGTTTTACTCTGGGCCATCTGACCACCATCAGTTGGCAATGAGGGGAAGCATCTTGCTCAAGGATGTAAACTGAGAAAGATGATGCTGAGGTTCCAACAGGCATGCAGGGTAAACTCCTGGATCCGACATCACTGTCACTATCCTCCCAATGTTGAAAGACCTTGAACTTTAAAATAAAAACCAGATGTGTTTTTCAAGTTTAACCTGAATACTAACAAGCTGTTATCTTTTTTTCCCCCCAAAACTCCATCCAAACGATTGCATGTCTGAGTTGGTTTTCCAAAAACGTTATTTGGGGGGGGGGGGACTAACTGCTTGGTCCCATAATAGATCAAGTAATACTTTATAATCTACATTTTGTATTTACAGGTAATATCTTTGAAATATGAAGTAAAATAGATCCCATATTATTCTCAAGGTCCAGTGGTGCCACAATTAATTAATAAGTAAAACAATGTACATAAGATAATTAACCATTTCAATGAAATGTAAATCAATGAATATATACCTCATTCTTAAAAAAAAATAAAATTTTTATACATAGACCAAATATGAATTATTTTAATGCTGTTTGGCATACTATAAATGCAAACTGCCAGGCAGCCATTAGAATATGACTGTGACTGTATCACATAAAAAATAGAGTTTTTAAATATATGCTTCAATAACTATACAGGGTTTTGGCAAGTAATAAAAAAGTTACCGTAGAATTTATATGGCCAGCATTTTCTGTTTCAATCATCATCATACGACCTTTATACAACCATTGCTATTTTTTAATTAAATTAATGTATGAATAGCCGTTTGATTTAAATCATCAAATATTTATAAACATATATATTTTGTATTTTTGGGGCTAGTGCACTTTTGGCCTCTGGTACTAGATCTTATTGCAATGCTGTTCGCATACAGCAGAAAGAACGGCAGAATCTGGCGCCCTCTGGCGGCAGACCTTATTGGCTCTAGAACATAATGTACAGAATGGATGTACAGGCACTCACATACGTCGCCTGACACAGTGTCATCAACAAGCTCTGAAACTCCAAACCAACAACTTTCCCCAGGGCAGCTGACTTCCTGGAATAAAAACGGACAGTAAATCTGGAGCTAGAAGCTGTTTAAGCGTCTGGATGCTACACTGCTAGCGAGCTTTTTAGCAGCTTGAGTAGCCTCTGCGGAGGTCAGACAGGCTCAGCAGGACAGGAAAGATGGGTGACTGCGTAGAAACTTAGCTGAGTCACGATCAGACAGATTTAACTGCTACTTTGATTGTATTTAACGGGAAGAGAATATAAGGCAAATGTTTTAGGACGTGTACTAAGAAACAGCACTGTCTGCGCAGTTATCCGTGAGGATGAGGAGCCGCAGTAACTCAGGAGTGAGGCTGGACGGATATGCAAGGCTGGTCCAGGAGACTATCCTGTGTCATCAGGTGGGTCCAAACACTTAGAGGTAGAAAAATTGAAGTCTTGGATTAATGCAAAATAAATTTACTGCAGTGATTTCAACACAATTTCCCTTAATTTATTAATCTATTTTTGTTAACCCGAATAATCTATTTCGTTATTGTTAGACCGCATTAGCATATAAATATCTTAACGCAGTTTGTAATAGCAATTGTACTTTTTACATCTGTGATATTTAATATCAAAGTTGAGAATGAAATTCTGTGAAGTCTGTTATAGTTTTCAATTCAGGTTTAGCCATATTCTAGCTCCACATTACCTGTTTTTAATTTAATCTAGGGCGATTTTTGTTTTTGTTGAAACTAAGGTGATAATATGTCAGATTGCCTCTGACCTGCCGGAAACGGAAAAATCTAAAACGTTTTTAAACATATATTCATTAAATAAATCATAACTATAACTCAATAAATTAAATATACGTCTATACATGTACCAGTCAACATCATATAGATTGAGAAAATTTGGAATATTTGACAAAACTGTTTGATTAAAACCTTAAGGCTAGCAGTTTTTTTTTCTTCTGTTTGTAATATATATCTCTTGGAGGGAAAAATATTTTCTGCAATTTTCATTTTAGAGTATGAGACATGAGGTAGACTACCACATGTCTCATACGAATCTCATTATTATTCTATCACTAGAATTTAAATAATATTAAATAACCACATTCATAAGCCCCTTTGTTGAAACTCTATGTAAAAGATGTGCAACTTTAAAAAGTTGTTAAATAAAACAAAACAGATATAATCTTCATAATATAAGCACATTTGACTCCTGCTAATGTTTGCAGATGTTAACGATGTTTCCAAGCATGGAAATTTTTCAAATGGTGCTTTAATTTAAAAACGTTGTTATTAAATACCCCCTCTGCTTCCTGCAGGAATATCATAGATATTTAGATGTTTTTGCTGCCCATAAAGGCTAAAGTTCAACTGCAGCAGCTGCAGAGTGAAATAAACAAAGTTAGAGCAAAGTTCAGTTCCGGGAATCAGCTGAGGCCTGGGAAGCGACCTTCCTTTATCTAACAGCTCTTAAGTTCACATTGATGCAGTCAAAAACTGGCTGAGTGAAACTGTAACCTGGAGGGGCCACAACTGAGAGACAACAGAATTAGCTTTCCATACAGAGGACTCGCCTATACAGTTTTAAAGAAGGTTTAATAAGCTGGAACTAGGAATGTTTAAACTAGCGGGTTACTAACAGCCACCTTTACTAGAAACCTGATTCGGTTTATCTGAAAGGAACACTTCATTAGTCTTCTATTGATATTCAGTTATGCTATCACAAAAATCCAATAAAAGCAGAGGTAAACCACTGAGTACAATCAGTGCACTTGATGTGCAGCAAGTGGCCAATAAGAAGGTGATTACTCAGCAGATATTTACAAGTCGTTCACATTTAATCCATTTTTTAATAGATCTAGTCAGGTTTGAGGTTTTCTGTGTTCTGTTGCAAATCAATCACTCGATACAGTTTGGTTCAAAGTGTTTCTGCCTTAATCTTTACCTCCGAGACAAAAGTCAAGATTGTGGGAACTTTGGCAGCTTTACAGCAGATAGATCGATGACTGATTTAATCACTTTCAGTGAATCACAAGTAAACAGCTGAGACAGAGATGAAAACTGGGAAAAGGATCACGAGGGTCAACCTGTAATGATGAACTTGAGCTGGGCTGCCAGTGTTTAGAGTTAAAGAGGAAATCTTTCATGTTTGCAGCGTTGAGTCGGCGTCGTTTTTGATTTCTCATCCTGGTTTGATGTCAGTCTGTTAATATGTGTGTCTGTGGATTTTTATCTTGGATGTATAGCTGCTCTGAGCTCTGAAATTTGTGCAATGTGTGAAAAAAAATGAATAACAAAATAAAAAAAAATAGTGGCATTCAAGACTTTATCCTCTGTCCCATTGTGTAGAAGATCTATCCATCTGTCATTTAGTATTTAGAGCCTGACTTCTCTTTTTAAGTAAGGTTTTTGTAAGAAATTTACTAATAAGGACTGAGAAGTTTGAGAACGATAGAGTATATAGTTTTCTCCCAAAGATGTGTGAGAAATCATTAAAGAAATAAAAAAAAAACAAGCTTAACAGAGCTTTTGCGTAGAAATTAGGGTTATTTTTCTAGAAAAGAAAAAACCAAAGGTAAATAATTCCTCTAAACTGGGCACTTCCTTCTTTAGAACCCAGTTACAGGACTTCTCCCTGCCAGCATTCAGAAGAAGGACGCCTGGGTGAGGGATAACGTGTACAGCGTCCTGGCTGTGTGGGGTCTGGGCATGGCTTATCGGAAGAATGCAGACCGTGACGAAGACAAGGCCAAGGCCTACGAGCTGGAGCAGGTACTGTACATGAAGAGGAGAGTTCGAAGCTACAAGACGGCCTCATTTTCCTGCTTTTAATGTTGAGTGATTGATTGTAAAACAAATATAACAAGCAGAAAACATTAGAAAAACCCTGAGCTTCATATTTTCATTTGGAACAAATTGGTCATGAAGAATGAAAGAATAGTATATTGAATCCTTTTACATTCTAAAGGTAATTTAATAATGTGCATAAACGGTCAATAGGTATGAAATACATCCTTATTGCTTTTTCTTTATAATTAGATTTCATGCAGCCCATCATATAAGAATTTTATGCTCATCTTTCTCTTGCCCTAATCTTCAACACTTAATTTGACTTAATATGTTAAATTACTGTATGTCGGGTGTTTTGTGTTTTATTTGGCAGAGCGTGGTGAAACTGATGCAGGGCCTTCTGCGGTGCATGATGAGACAGGTGAGACACTGTATCCTTATGTATTCCAACACGCATCACATTAAATGGAGAAGATATATTAGTCTGTATTCTGGGGACATTTTAAATGGCTTTGAGCAAACATCCCATCCAACACACTGTCTGCCCTCTGAAAACTTTGATGAAGTTTTTTCATTCTAACGTTGTTAAAAGGCTCACTGAAAAAAAGATTTGGGAAATCCTGCTACTTGGTTTAATTTACAAGTGATAATGTTTTTTTTTTTTTTTTGCACAGTTGGTTTAAATGAGATATTCCACTTAATATTTAATTATTCCGGCACACAATTTTAATGCAGTTATAAGTTCTCAAATATACCTTCAAATAAATCATGTGTTGGAGAGAAAATTGAGCCATTTTGTTGGCTAAGATTAATGCAAACATACGTTTTAAAGTTTTTATTACAGAGCAAATCTAGAAGAAGAGACGCATGCATGCACACAAAATGAAATGAGTAGGAGTCTCTAATTAACCAAACATGCAAAGATTTGGACACCTGGAAGGAAATGAAGAGCTATGAGAAACAGCAGACTTTCTCCTGAGGAAACAGTATTTACCGCCTGGTAATCGGTAAATATGAATAGTTAATATTCAATCATAGGAAAAAATGATACCGGGCAAATGTATGTATAAAGTCCTGCCTGGCCTTGGTTTGACCGAGACGTTTCTGTTCTGATTGGATGCTGTTATTATGGAGTGGCCCTTTCATAACTCTGTCATAAATCTGAAAGAATCTGAGCCTCGAGTGACAGATTAGGGTGATGACAAAATAAATACTTAAAACAGAAGCTGAAGCATCCAAAACTCTGGTGAGCAAATATAAGGAGGGTTTAATCTCTGCAAAGCAAATAAAGACCTCTCCAGTGATTAGGGGAAGGTTATAATTAAATGTTGTCGTGTTCTTTTTTTTAAACAAAATGGGAATAAAACCCTTGTTTTTAAAAAAATAAATAAAATGAATGCTCCTTTTTAATCCCTTTATAATGTTCTGAGAGATTTTTGTCTTGTTGTCATAGATTAACTTCTTGGTTAAACAAAAAGAATATATATATCTTAATGTATTAGAGGTATGATTAATTCAGAACTTAATACGTCAAAGCCAAAACATTAAAAAATGCATATTTTACGATTAATTTCCAGTCACATGTTTAAACAATGATGGAGTAACTTACTAGGGCTTTGATATGCATTTAATATATATATTGAAAATGTAAGAGAGATCAAAGAGTCAAACATCTGATGTGTGACTCTGCTTTCTTGATCCAAGACTTGTTTGTTAAGGTTAGTGAATGTTGGTATAGGACCCAAATGTAGAGATGGTTTACTGCAAATTTAATGAAGATGTAGATGATAACAGAAGGTTTAATCTAACAAACACAGCCAAGGAACTTAAGAACCAAAACTAGGAGATATTTGGGAGAAACAAACATTAGAATGAAGAGAATCCAGGAATGAGGAGCTACAGAGGAGGAGTATGAATGGATGGAGTAAGAATGAATGGAGTAATCAGCTGATTGAGAGCAGGTGTGGACAGAAGCAACTAGAAAGGAGCTAAGGGGAAAGGAAGAGGGTAACAAACGAGAGGGCAGATAAAATGGCAAAGAGGGCAATTAAAAAACCTATTAGTTTTGCAGTTGAAAATAAGTAAATCTGAAGGAAAGAGAAATTGATGGAAGTATGGCAAAAAAGGTGGGATGAAAATAAAACAGGAAGATGGTTTTATAAAATCCAGAAGAATGTAGAAGAAAAAAGAAATGGAAGAAGAAATAGAAAGGAGGAAAGAGTGATAACAAGATTAAGATTTGGGCATTCAGGACTTAATTATACACT
>JAUZNJ010018093.1:0-17338 GCA_034780135.1 Jordanella pulchra | reverse complement strand
CTCTAAGGTGGATGCTTCCCTGTCTGAGGTAAGACATCGCTGACAAACAATAACATGGATTTTAATACAGTTTATTATGTTATGTTATGTTATGTATTATTATGTTATTTTATAATATTCATACTATTATTTTAATACAGTTGTATACTATTAACATGTTACATACTAACAGCTCTTATTTTTTTTGTTTTGGTTTTATTTTATTTTTTTTTTTTGACAGATTCTGGAGCTTGTCTTAGAAAACTTTGTATACCCTTGGTACAGGTTGGTTATTTTTTATGTTCATGTTTACTTTTGAGAGTGTTTATGTGATGGGGCTTAATTTAAGAGACATGCTGACGTCTTTTAGGGATATAACGGATGATGAGTCATTTGTGGATGAGCTGAGGGTGACTTTACGCTTCTTTGCTGCTGTGTTGGTCCGCCGAACTCAAAAGGTCAGAGATTCTGACTTAATTATCATCATTATGATTATTAGATTTAATCTTATTTTTCTCTGTTTTCTCAAAAGGTGGATGTGGCTTCACTCATCACCCAAAAGCTCCTAAAAGTTTCCATGAAGCACATTGAAATCATTAGTAAAGCCAGACAGAAAGGTATTTTTGATTTCTAGGACTGACTTCTTTATATTATGATCAGAAGTTCAGGTTTGATTTTACTCTTATTGTCTGGAGCAGTAAAGAACACAGATTATCTTCAACAAGTTGCTCTGGATGAGTATGGCCCTGATCTCCATGTGGCGCTCCGTAGTCGCAGAGATGAGCTTCTCTACCTCCGGAAGCTGACTGAGAATCTCTTCCCCTACATCCTGCCGCCAAAGGCCACAGACTGCCGGTAACTCACTGCTGCGGGTCTGAAGATTTAAACTGCAGCTTGCAAAGTTTACTTAAATGGAGTAAAACAAAAAGTGGAGTGTGTTGATTCAGTCCCTCACTCGATAAAATTTAGAATTAAGGATACACAAACAAATCAGCATAAATATTGGTATTTGCCTGATAAGTAAAACTGGACCGATATTAACAAGTAATTATTTTCATGTAATTGCGTTTTTTTTTTTAATTTCAGGAGGTGGAAGGGAGGAGATTGCTCATGTGGCATTTGTTTGGTCAAGTGACTGACTGCAGCAAAGCTCAGGGTTGTGGGTGTTTATGTTTTTACTGAAGCATAGAAGCAATATTAGCCATATTTGTTCAAATGGTAGGAAAATATATGTCATATGATATCGGTAAATATCTGTTATCGACCATACAGTAAGTGTTATATCATTACAAGATATCAATATTGGCCGAGAATATTTTCATATCCTGTTTAGAACCACTCTTTGCTGTAGATCTGGAGCTACATTAAACATTTCCAACCCATGGATATGTTTTGATCTCAGCTCTGGCTGAATATCCATGTTAGGTGAAGCTCCACCTCAGTTTTAGGTCTTCTGCCGGCCCTTACACCAGATTATCCTAGATTTAGCTCCATCCATCTTCTTATCTGGTCTAGTTTTTTCCCGCATCATGAAGCTTCCACCAACGTCACGCTTTAAGGTGTGAGTTTTTAAAATGCAACGTCTGGTTGGTGGCTGACAGTTCTCAGCTTTCAGATCTGGTTCTGTTTAAGACTTCTTATCATATTCTATACCAGGCCATGAATAATTTAATTTTAGAGTACGTGGTCCCAACTTTGAGTTAAAGCTGACAAGAGTTCTTCCATCCTGTCCTCCATGATCAGTTCTGTTTTCAATATCATTGAGAAAGTTAGATTTTGGTCTCATCTGACCAAGTGTGTCCGTTTCTTTTAAAAAATGCATTTTTTCTTGTCATTCTTCCATAAAGGAAAGATTCATTGAGTGCTTCAGTGCTCATCGGCCCGTGAACAGATTTTTCCACCCAAGCAGTGGATTACTGACTCTCCTCTTAAAACTGCATATTCATGTTGTATGATAATTTTTTTAATTGGAAGCAGCTCATTCTGGTTATTTGCAATGTTTTTCTGAAACATTACCACGTCCTGCTGGCGATTTCTACATTCTTTTAGTTTTTTTATGCTTTTGTTTTTGTTCAGTTTGTTAGTAAATAGAGTCGTTTTGTGTATATTTACAATGACAATGGCGGTTAAATACTGAGCTGGGTGTAAGCAAGGAAGTAACCTAGTGTGGGTCAGCCAGTTATGATGGAGAAAAGTCCAAGATCCAGTGTGAAGAAAATATTTGACCCCAAGAGGTGAGAGGAAGCTGAAGCTGTGGAGGTCTTCAAATGTAGCTGCTAAGAGTAAACATCCTTATTTATACTGATGCTAGTCTCAGTCTAAAAGCAATCATTCTAAATGGATTGATTGTTTACTTTGTTCTTACCTTAATGCTGTGTTCCTGTGTTAATCTTTAGGAATTGAAATGCTGTCTAGATGTTCTGATAGGAGGTTTTGAGGAGGATTGACTAGAACTTAGAGCTGCTGTAGATCAGTTTATTGAATTCAAATCGGTTGGCCTTGACCAGGCAGAGCTGTCTGCTTTATAGTGAGGCATTACAGGATGGTCCGGCTCTAGCTGCCATTTGGCTCATCGCACCTGGTGCTGAATCTCTATTTAGGCTCAAAACGAACTAAACACTATCAGGACAGATGCTTGGTGTAAATGACCTTATTTCTTTTTTTTATAGACGGATAACATGACTATGCATGTTCAATATATCGCTGTCACATTACAGCCTTAATATATCAATTTTATTTTTTTGTGTTTTAATGTAAAAGACCAACACACAGTTGTGCATTTTATTCATCCACTTTATTGTGATTCTCCTAGATAATATCAACCATTTGCACAACTTTGTAAAGCACATCCGTCTAAATCTGTAATTTATCCTAAAATATCATTATGTGGAAAAGTTAAGTTGCTGCTAATCTTTTATTTGGAGCCTCTCTTTCATGGAGAAAATGCAATGACTCTTCTTTTATTTTCTTTTAAATCTTTCAAACCTTTATTTTGTTTTTACCATTTATTTGTGTAACCTTTTGCTTTTTCTTTATGTTTTGCTTCCCCTCAGATCTCTAACGCTCCTGATTAGAGAAGTCTTGGCCGGTTCTGTCTTTCTTCCTTCGATGGACTACTTGGCTGATCCAGTGAGTTCAAAGCTTGCTAAAGGCAGAAATTACCGTCAAATTAGGCTTAATTTTCTAACAAACATCCAAATTGAAATTCAAACACAGATAAGTGAGCAAATCTCCATTTGTTTACATTATAGGACACAGTGAATCACTTAATTTTGATATTCATCGACAACTCACCTGTAAGTATGTTGAACCACATTTCACCGACATGCTTGGTTTGTATTTCCTTTGTGCTGTTGCAAAATTAATTTACTTTATGATTACATGCATCTATTTATTTGTTTACAGTCATATGAAATAAATCTTAAATATTAACAAAAACCTTTCAGTTTACTATTTGTACTTAAGACCCATATAGATTAATTACATACAGTTTCATTGTGAACTTTACTGAAAAGTTTGTTTTTTGCCTTTTTAAAGGTTGCTTTTTTTATGCATTTTTTTTTCCAGCAAACATTCCTAATTGGAACACATAATCAGATTTATATAGGATGATATTTTTATGTATTTATTCTCCCTGCAGCCCGAAGAAGCAACAGAGCCAACTTCAACACTGGTTCCATTTTTACACAAGTATTCTGATTCTCGCAACAAAAAGCCCTCAGTAAGTGTTTTGCTCTACTTATACATGTAAAATGTTCCTTCTTAACATTCTCCATCTTAACTTACATGAAGCGTGTGAAATAACTTCAACTTTTTGCTGATTTTCTTTTACTGCACCAGGTGCTTAAGCTGGAGTTGAAGGAAATCCGAGAACAACAAGACCTCCTCTTTCGCTTTATGAACTTCCTCAAACAAGAAGGAGCCGTGCACGTGCTCCAGTTCTGTCTCGCAGTCGGTGAGTGCGTCTCGTTCACACCTGGACAGAGGTGTGCAGCAGCGCTGCTCTTAATTTGATGCTACAGTCCCATGAAAACCTTCCACACGGTGACTGTCCCGTTTACATGTCTTAACTCCTCAGAGGAATTCAATGATAGGATCCTGTGCCCCGAGCTTTCCGACTCAGAGAAGATGATGCTTCATGAAGAGGTGAAGAAGATCTATGAGACTTACTGCTTGGATGAGAGCGTCGACAAGATCCGCTTCGACCCTTTTATAGTGGAAGAAATCCGTAACAGTATGTAGTCTCTGAATACGAGAATTTAATGGCCTGATTCTATAAGGAGTAGACTAGACTAGACTAAATTAATTCAAGAGAAAGATAATTCGTTTTTCACTGCATTGTTGTATTTTGCTATGAAACATCAGAAATCTTTAGAGTATACCTGGTCCCAGTTAAAGTCAATGACATAGGCTAAAGTTGCTTTTAAAGACATTTGGATATTTTCTTTCATTTGGGCAAAAATGCTGAAATTCTTAGAGATTTGTGTGCTTTCTTGCACACCCTGTTGATTTAAGGTTGATTTAAGGTCAAGAGAAACCACTTAAGTTGCAGCATAAATCTATTAAGAAAATGTTCCAAAAAGTTAAACTAATAATGTTTTGATAGCATTATTATTTGATAGTCTGAGTCCATGAATACACCCTGATTTAGAGCCTGATTGGTGGTTTCTTGCTGCACTAACTGGAACTGTGTGCTAATTTTTGAACACTTTTTCTTTGGTCCAAAGATTCTTACTTCAGTTTTTATTCATTGAGCTAAAGGAATGCTTTCCCATCCATGCATTTAATTCAATAATACGGTAAAGTAAAGCTGTGCATCATCAGCATAGTATTAGTAACTTCTGTTGTTATTAAGATCTGAGTCAGGGGAAGCATGTAGATATTGAATAAAAGGAGCCCTTAGATGGAGCCTTGGGGAATGCCATTAATAATTTTTGTGGTCTCTGATGTCAAGTAACTTCCTGACACTAAAAAATTCCTCTGTCCTCAAAGTAGGATTTAAACCAGTCCAGTTTTTGGCAAAAAAAGGTTGACCCAGTTTTCTGAGCCCTGTTTTAGACTCATTCTGACAATAAAGGAATGTTTTATTGTACCTAATAACACCTTACATGCTTTTATTGAAATCAATAAAAGGTAAAGGGTAATTAGTGACTCTATTGGTGTTTTTAAAAATATTCAGGCATGTTTAGGTGTTTTTTATTTCCAATAACTAATGCTAAAGTGATATTATATGTGATGTGAAATAAAGGACCAGTTTGGACTTCAAGGTACTTGAAGATCAAATGTTTGATTTATGACCATTTTCCTTAATATATTGAGATTCAGTCTTAATACGTACAAGAGAGTTAACATCAGAAATCCTAAAAGCACAAACCTGGCATAAGTCAGAGTGATTCTATGGAGAATTTAAAACTGTGTTTGTGAATTTACAAATGTCGCAACAATTCATCTTGCTTGCAAGGTACTAAAAGCAAACAAACATTTGAAAAAAGACTGTTCTTCTCTTTAGGTCATCTCACTCTGTGTGGTTTTTATTTTAGTTTTAGATCCACACGCAAAAGTGGGAGTCAGAGTATTTAAATAAAATCTGAAAATAGGCTTTGATGAGCCCACAGAGTCCTAAACACCAAGAAGACCAAAGCTAATTCAATTCAGTTCAATTCAAAAACACTTTTTTAATCCTGAAAGGAAATTAAATGTTAAAATAGTTCATCAGCCTTTGTTCTTAAATAAGGTCTGGATCCTTATTGTGCTTAAGGTAACAACATTTTCCACCCATTTACTTTTGTTTCTGTTTTCTCTGCTGTCTCAGTTGCAGAGGGCCCGTTTACAGAAGTGGTGAAACTGCAGACCATGAGGTGTTTGTTTGAAGCGTATGAGCATGTGCTGTCCCTCCTGGAAAATGTTTTCACCCCCATGTTCTGTCACAGTGACGAGGTTAGTAACTGAAGTAAAGAGTTTTCAGTCTTTATAGAAAGACTTTCTAGTCTCAGACGTTAGAATGATTTTTTTACGCACTGGTTTAGCAAATATTGCACAGTTAGCTTGCTGAGCTGAGGAAGCACTCTTCTGACCTCTCCCCTCCAATCTACGCCTGCCTTGTCACCAAGAGCAGATACACATCCGGCCAATGAGCCGACACCTAGTGCAGCACCAGGCACCCAAGCTGCATCTCCCCCTCAGACGCAGCCTCATTAAAGAAAACAGGCCGGAGCTCAGCCACAGTCCACAGTTATCCTGTTGGGACAATAATCACAGCGATACTTTTACATCTGACCTCTAAAAAAAAAAAGCAATCGAGATGATTTTGTATTTTAGATGGAAAATATTGTTGGACATTTATTTTCTTATTTAAAACATTGTACCTGTAAACATTGTGCTTTTTGTTGTAGTATTTTCGGCAGCTTCTGAGGGGAGCCGAGTCCCCAGCCAGGAACTCAAAGATGAGCAGGTTGGTATAACTTTACCATCACTCATTTTTAACATTTTGGTCAAATCAAATGAATAAATTATTGCAAAACAACAGTAGCTTACTGTCAGATGGTGGTAGTGGTTTAAAAAAAAACAAATTGGGGTTTAAAAGAAATTAAACTCAACATGATTTTTTCCTCTGAATGTGTTTGTGATATACATGGAGTTCACGACCTGCTGGATCTATTATTAAAGCTATGCAGCTGCAAGATTTCTGTCACAACAGTTGTGTCGATATCGTTCTTTAGTCTTTAATTGACCTAAATTACAGTTAAACTTATTTACAAGCACCAGGTAAAGAAACATAACATTGTTTGACTTTAAATCAGACATTTTTTTTCCTTTTTTAGGCCAATCAGGAATATCAATGTTATTTCTATTGACTTTTTTTTTTTACCTTTTAAAGTCTGAAGATCTTATACTTTTCTCTAGTGTTTGGTAGAGTTTCCTGCTCCTGGTGAGCTTAGATCAGGGCTTCTGTCCTCACTAGTCCTCCAGCTTTTACCTTCTTGGCTGATAAGATTTTGCTTCTTTTTTTTCCTATATAATTGTTTTTCCTCATGATGTCTTCCACTTCACAGTTGGGGATGCTGCTCTAAAGCTTAAAAGCTTCCCCCTGTTTTTCTAAATGGAAATTTTCTTCAGGCCAAACACCTTAATGTTTGTTTCAGTGGCTGTTCTGCAACAAATATAGCAATGGAGGAGGGGGTAAGGATGGGGGCAGTGCCTATCGTTGTTCCAAATGTTGCTTCCTGGTTTTCCTTACAGTTTTTTCTCCCCCTTAACATAAAAACGCTGCATGATAGCCCTAGTAAAAGTGGTTCAACAGGTTTAACTTTGTTTATAAAGCTTCTGGATCATTTGAAAACACACCAACTAAACCAGGCCTTGTTAGCTCTATAAGAATCAACAAATACAGTCTACAGTCTTTAATACGTTCATCTATTTTTCTCATGCAAAGCCCATTGCTAAGGTTCTATGCTAACGTTAACGTTTCAAGTCTCTGTTTTGATAACTAGTAATAAGTGTGCTTGTGAAATGTTGCAGCATAATCAGGGTTAATTCCTAATGAGAAGTGTTTCAGCTATCTAGGAAAAGCACAGTGTCACTCAAGTCACAGAACAGAAAGACTGGAGCACCTGGCAGTTTGTTATGAGGAGAGAAAACATCCAGGTTTTTATAAAAAACTTTGATCAATTAGAAGAAAAAATAATGTGCAGAATCTTATGGTACAAATCTCCGCTTTTCTTTAGATTTCAAAACATAGCTGATTATCTTGTAGAGGGAAGCAATAGCTCACTTAAAACCACAGTAAGTTTTACAAAAGAGTTTAAAGTTTAACCAGGAACTTCTGGTCTTATCTTTAAAAGATCCCTTCATTGGCTGCTGATCTGATACCCAAAAGTGAATTGCAACTGTAAAAAACATTCAATTATGTAAACCTAAAAAATATCAACAACAATCTAAAACTGTTTTTGGTCATGGAGCATGGTATGTAGGTAGTAGCGGTGGCCATCCACTAACTCCTTGTACATATTGTTCCAGAAATAGCGTCAGTTTGGATGACATTCGGTGAGTATGAGGCATCAGTGTGCTGACCAAACCAGTGACTGGCTAAGCAGGGTTGCACGCAAGATATAAAGGACACTTCATCCATGTCTAATGAAGGTTATCCACTGCCTTTAGTAGGATAGGGTTTTGTTGTGGCTGAAGATGATTAAAAAAAGTGATGTCCAATAGGGATTAAAAAAACATCAGGTGTAAATGCAAATACAGGTAAGATTCAGACAGGTGGCATTTATTGGTGACATTAATCAAAGCATTTATGTGCTTAATTTATAGATAAATTTTCTGCTGTAAAAAATAAACAAAAAAGTGAAGCAGTCTAAATATAGAAAAGTCAGCTTTTGTTATTTGAACTAACTAAATATGACAGATAATAAAGTAGGTTCTGGTTAACTGGGAGATTAATTAATTTAAATTCGTGTAAAGGTTGTACAGATGCCTTGTCAAAGTATTTACTTCCATTCAACTCTTTCAGAATCTCCTCAAACTTCACTGTATTTTTGGGATTTTATGTGAGCAACCAACACAAAGTTGTGCTTTAACTTTTTATTTCACTTATATGCAGATGATACTAGATTTTATTTTCAGTTGCACATTGCAACCACAGTTTGACTTTAAATTTTCTAAACTTCAATGGAAATAAAACTCAAGTTATAATTTCTGGTCTCAGTGAAAATCGTAGCACCTTCTGACCTCAATATTCTTGTAAAATCTCACATAAAAAAACTTGGAGTGATTCTTGACTCCAGTCTCAGTTTTTAGAAAAAGATCACCTCTGCTATAAAAAAAATCCCTCTTTACACTAAATTTAACACCCAAAGTGAGACAAATTGTTTTTCAATGATTGACACCTTATTACTCCTGAATCGTTTGTATTTCTATTGTATCAAGGCCAGCCTCCAACAGCAGCAGCTGGTTCAGGACTCGGCAGCGTGAACATATCTCCCTAATGTGTGTTTCCCTTCACTGGCTTCTTGTTTGTTTTAGAATTGATTTTAAAGTTTTATGGTTGACCCTGAACGGCCAGGGCGCCTGTATATTTGTCTGATCTCCCGCATCTTTTTGCGTTCTCTAGATCCTTAGATCTAAAACTCATCTTTGCTCATTTATCCCAAAGTCCAGGTTGGTTTATAGAGGTGATCAGGCCTTTTCAGTGCTAAATTGTTGAAGCAGCTCCTCTGTCATATTAGACAGGTTTCAACTCTTGATATTTTTAAGTCACTTCTTAAAACACAATTTTACCTACAGGCTTTTAATACATAGTAAAAGATTCATATATTAGGCTTTTTCTCTTTTATACTTGGATTGCATTTTTCTTTTATAATGGAAATAATATTATTTGTTTTGTTGGTGTGCAGATTTTCTTAAATGTGCAATATGAATAAATTGGATTTGAATTGATAACTGGAACGTTAAAGTACATGCATCTAATAGTGTCTCATTCTCACGATTAACATCAAATAGAAGCAAGG
Source organism: Jordanella pulchra (assembly GCA_034780135.1). Taxonomy (NCBI): domain Eukaryota; kingdom Metazoa; phylum Chordata; class Actinopteri; order Cyprinodontiformes; family Cyprinodontidae; genus Jordanella; species Jordanella pulchra. Next base: position 7,850 of record JAUZNJ010018093.1, on the reverse strand, counting down.
TTGGGTTCCATAACAGCCCCCAAAACATCTTGAAGAGCTCTGTTTGGTCTATCATCTTGGTTTGGAAAGATGATGGACGAACTGTAAAGCTACCAAGACATGGTGTCCACTGAAAGCAACAGAGTGGTAGGCATGAGCTTCATGATGATGGAGGAGCTGCTCAGGAGGCAGAATCTATTCACAGAACGGTGAATAGACATTTTTGGTCTACATGCAAATGATATTTGTGATCTGCTGTTGAATATTGGCCTGAACAGACCGCTCCATTGGTGAGGACAACACTAAAAGAAAACCTAATGTTCAAAGACTTGAGACTGGGGTGGAGCTTGACCTTCCAGCATCATGTGCTAGAATGGCCTAATCAAAGTCTAAACTGAGAATCTGTGGTAGGGCTTGAATATTGAAAAAGCGCCTAAAGTTTTCGCATATCCTTTGAAGATGGTGACTGGCTGTTGGCTGCTTTGCTTTGGTCTGTCACATAAAATCCACAAGAAATAGATTGAGGTTTGCAGCTGTATGATGGAAAAATGATGAAAAGGTTGAAGAGTTATGGATACTTTTGAAAGGCAGTGTAATCTTAACCTCCCTCATATCTTCGACTGGGAAAACCTTCTCTGCCCGGCCCGTTCGCCCGCCTGTTACCTCATCTTCGTTCAGCAGCCGCCATGCTCTGTCTGTGACTGAATGTCCACTCTAATACCCTGACTACCATACTGCCTGACCTGTTACAACCCTCGGTCCTACCCCCCCACTTCCTCTGTGGGGACGTAACCCTGTTCTGCTTATAGCTCCTGGGACTGGAGCCCCGAGTCCCCGTCCTCACTCTTCACCGCCTCTGGCAGCTCCTCACCTGCATCTTTTACCTCCCTCCATGCCCAACCCACGTTCACAAACTTCCCATACGGCTCGCAATCCCACCGCCACTCATCACCCAAGTAAGTCAGGGTCCATCTGTGTGTCCGGATACAGTGTGATGTCATGCCGTCCATCCCCTCACCCCCCCCATGTGACCCCAGTCCTGCCTAGACGCCTGCATGTTAGGCCAAATGCATGGAAACTTGTCTTTATTTCTCATTACTTTTGACAATGCAGTGACTTGTCCCGCCTCTCCTCTTTTATTGGGTTGAACCCATATGTTCCACGTGTTTCCTAACCTATCCGACTCAAGCTGAGTATCTGTGTTGTTCTGTTCCTTATTTGGTTGATTTGTTACTGATAACGGAACAATGCCCTTTCTTTATACTGAAATTAAACCTCTAAGTCGACGCTCACTGCTTTGTTTTCAGTTTTTGCCTGTGGCTCAGCAGAGCTTTACCATGCTCCCAAGTTTTTGGCATTGTACGATGATAACAGTGTGACATTTTGGCTTTTGGTAATTTTGTCCTGCCTATATACAGCCTGCTGCTCTGTCTTCTTCTCTGGCTCTCGTCTTGCTGCATGCGCTCTGCTGAAGCCACGTGCCTCCCCTCCGTCGGTCGTTGTTCATTATCCTCCCTGTTCGTACTGCAGGAACACGTCAAAGAGGGGCGAGTCCTTCGGGATCAGCCGCATTGGCAGTAAGATCAAAGGAGTGTTCAAAAGCACGACCATGGAGGGCGCCATGCTGCCGTCCTACGGGCTGGTGGAGGGAGAGGATGATATGGTGAGGACAGAAATGCTCTCAACACTCCTAGAAAGGTGTCTGTTGGTGTTTTCTGTTTTGAATGAATAGATCCTGTTGTTCTAAAGAAGGTTTAGAAGATAAATTTGTGTTACAAAGTTTATAAAATCAGCTAAATTGTCAGAATCTTCTTGCAGTCATATCACTGCCACATGGGGGCATGTCTGAGTAAAGGGAATCTGCCTTCTATGTTTTAAGCTTTTCACCCTGAATATGTAACGGCTTTCTGACACAGACTGGAGAAATTTCCTTCCTTCATCTAATTTTCTTTCTGCTACCATTTTTCTGCCTTACTTCTTTCTGGTCCTTCTGTTCCTTTTATTTCTTCCCTTCACTCTTCCTTTCCTTCTTTACTAGTTTCCTTACCTCTCAGGTCATAATCATCACTTGTCTCTTGTTTCTTTTCCACTGTGGTCCACTTCAAGTCCTTCCTTCCTTCCTTCCTTCCTTCCTTCCTTCCTTCCTTCCTTCCTTCCTTCCTTCCTTCCTTCCTTCCTTCCTTTGCTACCATCTCCTCTTTCCTTCCATTCAATCTCTTTTTCCAGCTCCTAGCTTTAAAGCCTGATCCTGGTGGTATTAACTTTCAGAAGGAGATAGACAATACATACGTGAAACATAATTATTGAAAATTGCTTACATTTTATTTAAAAAAAAAGGTCATTTTAATAATTTATTTATATTGTTCTTATTAATTATTGAACAAGTCTTTGACATTACAGCCTCTAATCCTTCCAACTTCAACTCCTTACAGACCTTTACTGGTTCTATGAATAATCTTTAATGAGGAGTCATAAGTCTTTAAAGGAAGGCCTCCTTACCTTCACCCTAATCTCGGCTCCCAACACAGATTTTAATCAGGATCAAGTCGGGACTCTTCCCTTAAACTCCCAATCAGAAGAAACTTGTTATTAAAATTAATTAATTATGTATTTTTTTATTTAAAAAGAAATGTTATACAGTTGAGGAAAGGAAGCTCTTGATATTAGTTCACAAATGTCTTTATTGTATTTTAATTTATGATGTTCTATATTTTCACCACAAAATACTTTTTACAGAGAAAAAGGCTGAGCACCTCCTGAGAGCCAGCTTAAATGTCTGAAAAATAGCAGTGATAGCAGTGCTATCCTTAGGCTTCACAGTCTAAGTTAAAATTGATTTGTTGGTTCTTACCTTGATGCTGGGTCCCTTTTTGCATTTGTTAGGAACCTTGATGTTCTGATAGGAGGTTCTGGGGAGGATTGACTAGAACTTAGAGTTAGATCGATTTATTTAACTTATTAGTTCATCTTTGACCATGCTGAGCTCTTGCTTTACGGATGCATTGCAGGACTGTCTGGCCCTACTTAGTTGCTTTCTAATTTTGCAGCTCTTACAGCAGATGGTGCAACGTCTGTTTATGTCTGCTCTTCTGCCCGTTCCTGGAATTCTATTTATGCTCAAAAAGGACCAATTACACACCACCAGGACCGATGTTTGCTGTATATAAACTTATTTTAATATGATTCAAGGGTTTTTGGTATTCTTTTTGTATAGACATATAGTGTCTTTATGCACCTTTTAAAGTAGCGTGACAGTTTTCTAATGGCACTGTTCTCTGTGGCCAAAACACCCAACTGCAGCACTCTTCTGCTCGCTAATCGTAGCGCTCGTACAAGCACGCTTCAGAACAGAATAATCCGTGATGAAGAACACCTTGAATTACGAGAATAATGTTCAGAGGTTTGAGAATAGAGAAGGGGAATTTTTTGTGGTCAGTGTTGTTTTGTCTTTTCAGTCGAGAGTACATTCAGGGATAATAGGCTAGTCTTATAGATGCATCTGTGCTGAACTACTGAGGTCTAAGTCTGCTAATTAAATGTTTTAATCATAAAGGGTCAAATAAAAAGGCTATTTTAAACACATTTTTCAGTTAAAACTTACAAAATGTCTCTTTAAGGAGCTACCAGCATCACAAGATGGGTATAACTCATTGGATATTATAATCTGCATAACTTTGTCTAATTTAAGGTTGAGGAAGCCACGATGGTGCTGGAGGATGACTCCCCTATGGAGGCAGCATCCACGCCCAGCACCCCTCGAAACCTGTCAGCCTGGAACATCACCATCCCCTACATCGATTTCTATGACGACGACGTGAAGAGGGAGAGGATTCCTGTCTTCTGTATCGATGTGGAGCGCAATGACAGGAAAGCAGGTGAACTCCTACAAGCATGGATTATTATTTGTTGCCATTTTTTATTGCTTGTGTGAAATTTGTGAGACGTATTCTAAATGTTGCCATTAAGCACTTTTGTGTGGCTGAAAACTAGGTTGCATCACTCATGTTAAAGCGAGATGACACAGGAATGCTGAAGCTCATAATGAGAGCAATTCATTCTGTTTGGGAATGCCTCGGCCACCCGTTCCACAGGCACTTAAACCGTCTCTGGGGACGTGGAATGATTAATTGTAATTTATCAATTGTTTTTCTGTTTTTCCAATAGTGGGTCATGACACTGAGCACTGGTCGGTCTACAGGAGGTATCTGGAGTTTTATGTGCTGGAATCAAAGCTTACTGAGTTTCACGGTAGGTTTTTCTACTTGTTATTTCTTTAGTTTGCAGACCAGAGCTGAGAGCGTTTGTGTTCGACATCGTTTGGAGTCACTTTTAAAGAACATTTGGAAAGTATCTCTGTAGAAAATATCTGTGCCATGAAACCTATATAGCTAAAATGTATTTTCTCTGTAGCACGATTTTCCTGGTTTCAGCTTTTCTCCCTAAAAGGCTTTATACTCTTTTAAGGTTCATTTCCAGACGCTCAGCTGCCCTCCAAGAGAATAATCGGCCCAAAGAATTATGAGTTCCTAACATCCAAGCGGGAGGAGTTCGAGGAGTACCTTCAGGTAGGTATGGGAGCCGCCTGCTTGTCAAAGAGATGCATTCTCTTTAAAAAGGGGGTTCGTGACATTTTAAGTTACCTTGAAAAAGTATTCACACCCCTTGAGCTTTTTCACAATAGATCACTTAACAACCACAACCTTTTTTAATAAACCACAAAATAGTCCATAATAGTGAATTAGAGGGAAAATAACCATTTTTTTCTTTTCTTTTTTTGTCAAACATCCTTCTCCTGGAATTTCTTTACCAGCTTTATCTATACAATTTGTTTCTCATTCCTCTTTGGAAAAACCGCTCAAGCTCAGTCCGATTGTAAGGAGAGCGTCTCTGAAGATCAGTTTTCATGTCTTCCCACAGACTGTGTTCGATTTAGGTTTGAACTCAAACAGCTTTAATCAAAACCTTCGTATTTCTGTTTAGGGTGAAGCTGAGCCTCTATCCCAGTCTGCAGTTTTCAGCATCAAACTGTTGTTTTCTGTCCCTAGTATCCCCACAGCATCATGTTGCCACTACTGTGTTTCACTGTATGGGTTCAGGACTCACATTTAACTTGAACACTTTACTTTAAGTTGCTGTGTCCCTTAAGTGTCTTGTGACCAAGTTATAAATAAAACACCTTCTTCTCAATTAACAACAGTTTTTTTTTTGTCAGGTGTTCCTAATGTTCTCCAGCAAACCTCTAAGGACAGAAATGGAACAACTCAATTTATAATTCGCACAACCTCAAATGCATTGTTTATTAAATCAATATGAGGCGTTAATCCATTTGTATATTTTATAAAATTACTTTCACTTTTATTATTACATTTAATTGTTGTCATATTTCTGAGTTTTAATGTTTTTATTGATATTAATCATTCATTCCTTTGGAGGAATGAATGATTTGAGGAAAGCGGAACAAAAAGACAGCAAACCCTTTAGATTTGAATACGCAAAAATGAAATGAAACCATATAAATGCATATGTAAAAAAATCTAAATAAATGAATAAATGTTTAAAACCTCACTCTAAAATATTAGACGATTGAGAGAATTTAAGCAGATTTCATTGCAGGTCACTATATATATTCCACTGTGTATTATCATGCAATAACTGGAGTAAACATAAAATAAATCCTTTTAAAATGTCTTTAAAGGTTCATTTTCATTTCAGTTTTTTGCACTTATTAAAAGGATGGCTTTAATTTCCCTGTTTGCCCCATAACTAAACCACATGTTAAATCAAAGCCCCAACGATGCATTTAAGGTAAACCTTTGGAAATAAAAACATTTTTACTACAAATCTGTTCTGTATAACTTCAACATTGTGATCTTTTTTTTTCTTATTCTGGAGCAAATGATCTTAAATGGTCTCATCTGAAAGGATCAATACAACATTTTTTACTCTTTGAATTTTTCTTCTTAATGTAGGTAATTCTCAGAGTTATGATCCAGACTGATCTGTTTTAAGCAGACTTGCTAGATGATCACAGTCACTGATATTCATTCAACAGAAGCAGAATTGGCAACAAGTTATACTGTAGTAAAAAAATAAAAAATGACTAGAAATTAATTGCAAAAATTGTAAACAATAATAATTGTAAATAGAAACAGTTGCTTCCTCTTAGTCTAAACCTGAAACCTTTCCTGCTTTTCACCTTTTTTTCCTCCCAGATGTGAATCATATCAACCTGTCATGTGTGTTTTTTGCAGAGACTTTTGCAGCACCCTGAGCTGAGCAATAGCCAGCTGCTGGCTGACTTCCTGTCTCCTCACAGCATGGAGTCCCAGTTTCTGGACAAGATGCTGCCTGATGTCAACCTAGGTACGACAGGAGAGCTTGATGTGGAGGAATAACACATTATGCTTGTTCCACAGAACACCAAACATACTGTTCTTCTTACAGGGAAAATCATTAAGGCCGTGCCCAGCAAGCTGATCAAAGAGGTAAAAATCACATTTATTTGGAACCATTTATGCCCTTGATTTAAGACTCGAACAATTATTTTACTTTTTAGCTAAATAATGAAATTCCATTATAATTTTTTTTTACTTCCAATTTCAAACAATTAGATTGTTAAATTAATCCATAACAATTTAAATTTCAACCATATGTAACATGTATGCATCAAATCAAATATTAGATTTGATTAGTCATCTGATTGGTTAACAAACCCAGGCAGGTTTTACTAAAACAGTGATGGTCCCTCCTGCTGACTTTAAAATGGGATTATTTAAATATTTGCTGCAGAATAAATAATTGTGTGAATGACATTTATGCTTTTTAATAGTTTTATTTCATGTCCACAACAATTCATTCGTTTTATCTTTAAAATTCAGGAACATTTTGCCTCCATATATTTCCCTAATAATATCTTGTATTATAAAATTATTTCTGTACAGAAAGGACAGCATCTGGAGCCTTTCATCCAGTCTTTCTTCAACTCCTGTGAATCTCCCAAACCCAAACCCAGCCGACCTGAACTCACCATCCTGAGCCCCACATCAGAAAACGATAAAAAGGTCGGCTTTCAACATTTCCAGCTTCCTGAGCACGTTTCCCAGCTGTTACTGGCCGAGTTTCTCCTGATGGCTCAGATATTGTTCTCACAGCTAAGATATGTCAGATTATTACTGTAGACTCTGTAGTTCAACGTTTTCACTCAGTGCTGTAACATCTGTAACATCTGTTAGACTAATTGTATTCATTTTCATAGTAAATGGTGGTTTAACTAGTATAAGAAAGAAAGTCTAATTTTTTATTAGTACTTTGCTTTATTGCTTATTTTTATAGCTACAATTGTTGTAATAAATACATTTTATGCAAGAAACTTGAAGCTTGAAAACACATTTTGAAACAATACAAGTTAAATAATGAGCCAGACTTTGTTAGAAATTCATTATTTACTTCCCAAGAGGTTGGTCAGTTGTTCGCTGAGTCAGAGGAACCTTTTTTATAACTTCACTATAAAATTTCTCACAGCTCTTCAACGATCTTTTCAAAAACAACGCCAACCGCTCAGAGGTGACTGAGAAGAGACACAACCAGAACTACTTCATGGAGATGATCACTGTTGAAGGGCTCTATGATTATTTAATGTATGTGGGTAAGTGAAAGTAGATGCTGCTTAAAGCTGTCCATCACACCTCCAGACCACATCACTGTAAAAAAAACCATTTATATATATATATTATATATATATATATATACACATATATATATATATATGTGTGTGTGTTGTGGTCAAAAGTTTAAATACTCTTGTAAAAAACATAATGTCATGGCTGTCTTGAGTTTCCAATAAGTTCTACAAGTCTTATTTTTCTGTGATA
>JAUZNJ010018071.1:0-17341 GCA_034780135.1 Jordanella pulchra | reverse complement strand
ATTTTGATCATTCTTAAGAAAATCCACTGTGACCAGCTAACTTACAAAACAACTTTTCAAAAAGAAACAATACCCAGCTGTGGAAAACTTTGTCTCTGCAGACCTGGCACAACCTGGACAAAAACTGTACGTTTACTTTTTGGTGCTCAGGATACTCAGATGGGAATCAACACTTTTACATGAAGTATTTGTTCTGATTAATTTTAATAATTAGTAAATAAAAACAACATCTTCCTACATAATAATATTTATCTATAAAATGTTTACTGGTTGTTAATGTTAAAATATGCAATGCATTTAAATTGACAGCAAACGTCTTTATTTTATGTGCACAAATGTGACCAAAGATAAATATGAAAGTAGCTTTTTTTCCTAAAAGTTATAAAACAATATTCTGTTCTTTAAATATCTTTGTTCAATCCAAGTAATTCACCACAAAATACAGAGTAATTTCAAGCCTGGGGAGACATGGCTTTTCCCACAATAATTAACAGGCCAAGTAAGGAGAGCATTGATCAGAGAATCAGCAAAGACCCCCACAGTAAATCTGTAGCTGTAAGAACCACCAGCTCAGCCAAGAAAGTTTGTTTAAACAGTATACTATTATCTGTTTAAACTACAAGTTAAGATTTTATGGAATATTAACAAAAGGAAGGCAATTTTTCACAAAAATTAAAAACATACTATTGCAATTTGCCAGACGTAATTTAATAGGCAAAGCACTATATTCAGAACAAAAGGTTAATGAGATCAAGTAGATTTTAACTCAATTATATTTGTTTATTTACTGTATGTGATGCTGTTTCACCACACTTGTTCTCATATCACATTTCATATAAAACAAACAAAAAAACACTAGTCCAGGTGTACCCTTTATGATGAAATAAAAGGTTCATGATGTCAGTAGGTCCTATACATGATTCATCAGGATCAGACATGTCAAACTCTTTTTATATTAGGACAGTTGCCACTGTATACAGGAGACTTTGGATTTATAATTTTATTAAGAAAGATCACAATGCTCTGGTATTATAACAACTCCCACATATTTTGTATTATTAGCCACTTTGTAGAATTTAAAAGAATACATGCTTCTACTTTACTTTATGACATTATGTAACTGTTTTGGGGGCTTGAGGGCCACATAAATTCCCTGGGTGTGCTGGATTTAAGTCTATAGGCCTTGAGTGTGACACATAATAGGGGAGTGGTTGAATGGTGGTTAGAGCAGAAGGCTTGTATTATGAGAATATTGCAAGAACCCAGTTCAAACCCCACATATTGCCACTCTGGGTCCCTATGCAAGACAATAACCCCCAGATTGATCCCAGAGTGTTATAAACTGGTCCCTGGTTTACATCCCTACATGTGATGGGTTCAATGCAGAGAAAGTTTTGAAGGAACAGACAACTGCAGTGACAAATAACGATTCTATATGTTGTTTTCTTTTATTTTAAAAGAAACACTGATGCAGGTCAGCTCTAAAAGTGAGTTAAGTCTAAAGAATGAAATAAAGCACATACAGGATGGCACAGTAAAAGCTTAGCTAATTACTTTGTCTAAGGGAGAAATAGGTTAAGACATTGAAAGACAGTGCCATGTGTGTCATCAATAGGAAAACATTCAGTTAGAAGGTAAAATAACAGCAAATTTTCTGAAATTGTAAAGAAGAATAAGAATGTAGCCAAATAAGAAAAAAAGTTTATCATTGTTGTATGTACATGTGCAGCCTAAGTCTATGGTAGCACACATAAAGAGACAGCTCAAGATAACCTAAGCAATTCTGTTAGCTTTATCATAAAAACAAAACAACAACAACAAAAAAAACAAACAGAAACCTAGACATAGTGTAGGTCTCATGGACTAAAAACTTGAATCTGATTCCAAAGGAAAGGAACCACATTTTACAATTTCCAGCAACCATCAATTAATCTGCAATCTACTGATGATATGAAATAAATGGAACAATCAGATCTCTGATGTACGAAGAAGCTTGATTAATAAGCACTTCAGACAAGTAAGAAGAACTTTTTTATTCTGCCCTGAAACTACTCGGGGTTGGTGAATATAAATGCATGCTTTATGTTTTTTCCTTCCACTTCACAACTATGTACCACTTTGCATTGGCCTATCTGATAAAATCCCAAATTAATGCACGTAGGTATGTGTTTTCATAGAGACCAAATGTAAAAAAGTTCAACAGGTATGACTCCTTTTAGCCCAGAAATTTAATGCAGTGTTAGTTTGTTCAATGATTATTCAAGAAACTAAGGAGATAAAGACTTTCATTGACATACAAACTAGGGGTTAATAAGCCGGGTCTGAAATGTGACTCTGTGCATGATTTTATAATTAGCTTTGCTGTTTTAGGGAATCAGATAAAACAATTTTGGGCTCATATTAGCCACCCGGTTGCAACTATAAGACGGATTAGACTGGGGCTCATATCTTCCTCAGCACATTGATGCGGCTGAGGATTTGGGCTCAAGCATGTTCTCTAAATGTATAGTGGCGGTCTAAGCTGAATGAGGGCATGGCATATCTCATTTATCTTTTTGGATCAGCTTTCTAAGAACAGTCTGTGGAGTTAATCTGACTGTTACAGATGCACTAATTTCTTTCCCCTCTTTGCCACAGAAACTTAACCTCAAGTAGTCCAGAGGTTTGGGCCACTGAACTGATTATGTGGTGCCAGTGAAGAAAATATAAAGGGAATTTCCTTGTTAAGGATTGAAGGAATATGATGAAACTACCAACAAGGAAGGAAATACCTTTTAATGGGCTCCATGTCTGACTCATCCTCCTGCAGGTGTTTATAGACATGCCCGGCCACTCTGGAGCTGTCAATTAAACTTGTCGATATTTTGTGCTTCCCCCTGGAAATGGGCGGTGTTCTGAAGTGGTTGACCTCTCTTCGATGTTGGGCTGGGCTAAGTGAAAAGGAGCTACTCCTGCAAACAGAAGACAGTGCAGTTTAATTAAATTCCTCTTCTTGCCTGTCAGATGAAGCATTAAACTATAATTTATGATGTACACAAGGCCCACATGTTGCTTTTAGTAGCTATTTAAGTCAGACTTTTTAAGTATGAGCAAAATAAGATGAGATATTTGTCAGAGGTAGATCAATTTTATTAAAGGTTAATGTACTTAAAGTTAGAGTGCATACACAAACTCTCACACACCTACACATGTTATGTCCTGCTATCCTTTGCATTGAACTCCATTTATTTCTAAGGCCCAACCCACATACTTACACTTACCTTGAACATCACTATCACATACTTAGCCCAAAACTAAATTCACACCTTAGTCTTAAACCTAACCATCAAAATCACAAAAGGGAATCCTTCTTACTCCTCCCCAAAAGAAGCCATCTTTGTTAACCTGGAAAAAACATCCCTTAACAAAGAATGTCATCTCAAACATAACTTGACGCCCACATACAAATCACTTTTAGGAACCCTACCTAAAATATTCACCACACAACTACCCTCAACTTACTCACACTTTAAAGAGACGTGTGACCAAAACCACTCTGACAATCAGAATCCCCCTAAGGACCATCAAAACCCCCTCTATTGCCCATTATGTTGGAGGAATCAGAGCCACCTGTTGTTTATTATCTTCCCCTCCCCTAAATATTTAAGCACACCTACAGTATATTTATCTCAGTGTTCTCCAGCACCAGTTAGAACTGAAGAAGCCTCTTGGATGAGAGGTGAAACATCTTCTACAAAACTTCACGTCCAGCGGCCTAAACAGAACTTTCCAACCCCACAAAGTAGCATATTCCTGAGGAATGGACCCTGCACTGTGCCCACAAAATAACAAATACTTGACTTCTTCATCTGTCTCACATAAACACCCACACAAACTCATTCTAGGACAACACTTAAACAGATAACTTTCTACAGCAGCTAACTGTGCGGGTTAGTGAATACCATCCTTTACCTAAACAAGTACATCACTTATTGTATTAGCCTGACATTAGTTATCTATTTCTGTCTTTTTATTGCTAATGTCAGTTAGGGCTGAAACAATTATATGAATTAATCCAGATTAATTGATAATTGAAAGAACATCAACTAATTTAGTAATCAATTAATTGTTTACTGGAGTATAGAGACTATGAGACATGACTTTACCCGAAAGAGCAATCCACTTAGAACAGTAATTATACCAAAACTGTAAAAAATTACATGGTTTAATTCTGTAAAAAATCTCCTTGAAGGAGCCTTTTGCTATCAAATTATTATACAATTAATCAAAAAGATTAATCAATAAGCAAAATAATTATTGGTTGCAGCCCTATTGCCAGCATTTATTTAGCATCTCAAACTTTCTAAGACAGGCATGTAAGGTTTCTTAAAAACATTGTGATGATTTTATTTTTTACTTAGTCTTTGCCTAAGTTTACCTGCAATACCCTCAGGCAACACACACCTTTTAAGCCCCTTTTAATTTGACAATCTAACCTAATAATTTACAGGGTCAGGATTATGTGTAAATAAAGTCAGAACAATTTTTTTATTATGTCTATAGGACATAATAATTTGCATCAAAACATTTTATTGATGTCATTTTGTTTTGTTTTTTGTTTCATGTTTAAACACAACTTATATAATGTGACTGCATATACTAACTGCTCTGAATTTTGGGTCATCTCTGACACTCTTAAAGGAAAACCTTAAAGGAAACAAGCTTTTCTAAACAGTGAAACATTACTGTTTGACTAACAAAGTCCCACTTTTATTCACTTGACCTCAAGCACAGCTAAATAGCATAACAGGAATAAGTTGATAATACATTTAAAGGCATTGGTAGAGCTTCTCTTTTAGTAAGCTTTATATTGCATATGCTTTGCTATGTGCTAGAGGTTAGGGGATCCAGATCTCCCAGAGCTGTCAGGTGATGGAAGCAGCCTTCTTTTTTTCTACACAAGCCATTTTACATTTTTTGGGGGGAAGCACAATAGGTGGTCTGGCTCAGAGTAGATCGCCTGGTCTCTATAGCAGTGAAGAAATAACACCAAATGTGAATCAAATATATCTTCCTTGGTTTTACAATTTGTATCCCAAGTTAATGTCAGAAGCTGCCATAGGAATAGAGCCTTTATAGCACTACTATTACACATTTTGGTTTGTAAATTAAATAACTGGGTCAAAATTATCAAAGAAGTGAGGTGAGCATAAAGGAAACCTTTTGCAGTTTGTTTAAATCTAAATTTGAAGTGTTCATACCTTTCAGCCTTTTTAACTTACAACTATGTTATGGAATAGAAATGATTTAAAGTGATATGAAGTTTAATTAAATCAAAATGTATACATTGTTTTTTACTGTTTTAATGCAGTGTTTGTTATTTCTGTTGGGCAGAACTGGTGTGAGCCAACAGAATGTTTTAAAACTTGTACGTCTGGTTGTCTTGCAAAATACGCCTTTGTTTCCACTGTACATTATACATATATTGTACTTTCCAAAACAGCTCAAACTCAGTGAGATTGGACAGAGGATGTCTCCAAACAGTTATAACTCACGTTGGGGGTGGGGGGAAGATCAAGCTGAGCATAGACTTAGCTATGATTGAAAGCAGTACACTGACACAAACAGTGACACAAACACGGCTAACAGAGTAATTCCAACAATGATAGTTTTGCAATGAAATAGTCTTCTGAGGATGAAGATTTCTCTCCTGTGTCTTCACCAGAGACAGAACGAATGGAAACAGCTGGATCATGCTTCTTCCTCCACCCTCACAGAGGCACAGAACTAATGTTGAATCATTTTAGTAGACAGAAAAGATCATGCAGACTAGTTTTTATTACATTTGAGGCATATACTATTTTTAAAAAACTTTTATAACAGGAAACATTATGATTTACTTTATAATGATTATAAAACAATAATTTAATTAATTGTCAGGCCCTAAGTGAACCACTGAGGGAAAGAACAATTCAGCAGAGAGCAGCTGCTCAGGGTAAAGCTACGGTATGTTTGTCAGTTCTTCCTTGGTTAGGTCATATTCCACATTTATGCCCACAAGCTCCCAGGTACAGGCTATGAAAAAAGGCCCCAGAAACGGTCCAGCATCTCACAACAGGGTGTAAGATACTGGCAGGAAAGGAATACATCTATGCAGAAACAAACTGGGGACCCCCAGGCAAAAATAAGAGCCACCTCCCAGGGTGGTTGAAAATGGCAGAGCTAACATACTGTGGGACTTCCAGATATAAACAGACAAATGGTTTTGGCTAACCAACTGGACATTGCAATCATTGATAAGCAGCAGACTACAGCCTCAGTGTTGGATTTGGTCATCTCAAATAATGGAAACATCAGGAAAGAAGGACATGACAAACTGGAGAAATAACAAGGGCTCAGGGAAGAACTGTAATATATACATTTGGCATGTTAAACTGGTCAGGAAAAAGAAAAAAACAAAGCTGAATTTCCTTTTCTGCAAAGCATGGTTCAACCTTGCTATCTTTTACCAATTTCAATAAATGTGCTCATCATACCCTGTTCTTTAATAAAGGTTACTGAGTGATTGTTGTGCAATTTACAATGAAATATAACAAAGCTAATTATTACTGAAAGCTGAAAGCAATGTGCTTAGTCTTAAAGTTTCCATAACAAGATGATGTACATTTGTCTGCTTTAAATGGAAAATTGCATTTTATAATTCTTTAATTAGTATTTGTATCCACTGCCTGGGCTGACAACATTCTTGAACTGTGATCAACCTAAAATAGCTAGAGGGCCGCAAATGCCCCCACATGTCTACACTTTGGACTCTCCTGCTCTAACTAGTCCTTTTCCAGTCTTCTTTCATTTTATCTCTCCATTAACTATGACCTATATAGTGTGATGTATATCGGACAATGGTGGGGATGGTTTGTACCCGGTAATAAGCAGAGGTAGTATTTTTCCACATACACAGTTAAATTCTACACTTTAGTCGCCTCTGTACAAAGCAAGTTTTTTTCAGAAGTTTTGCCATCTCCTACCTGGGCCCAATTTCACAAAAGCTAAATTCAGAAATATGAGGATAAAGGATAAAACCAGACTCAACCTAGTGTGAGGAGTGCTTCCTGGCATCATCCATTACAAAAAGGCAGAGCCAGACTCCACAGGAGTAGCTACCAGCCAGGTGTAAGTCATCAAGGTAAATACAGGTCTTCAGTTTTCTTCAGTATTCAATGTCAATTACAGATTGATTCAGCAAACAATAAACAGCCTGAAATACATGTTCCCTACCCACATCTCTGAACTAAAAATATCATAATTCAGGGAGTTACTTGTCATTTTTATTTCAAATGAACAAGTATGAACATAAACATGAACGGTAGAAGCTAATCTGGTAACGTTCGGATTTTAAAAAGATTTCAAATTCATTTCTATCTTAACATTCACTCTCTCTGTGGTATAGTGGTCTAAGTCTTTACCTTCAATGCAGGACACTTGGGATGGAATGAAAAATGA
The DNA here is from genome assembly GCA_034780135.1 of Jordanella pulchra. Lineage (NCBI taxonomy): Eukaryota > Metazoa > Chordata > Actinopteri > Cyprinodontiformes > Cyprinodontidae > Jordanella > Jordanella pulchra. Next base: position 9,862 of record JAUZNJ010018071.1, on the reverse strand, counting down.
AAAATTTAATTTGAAAGCTGATAATTTTTTTTTTTTGTTACAAAATTCTTTTTTTCCAAGATTGCACTCCAGCAGAAACTCTGGACATTAACTTTAACAAAGGGTTACCTATTTTAGAAGGGATCCATGCAGAAATAGGTTTAAAATAAATAAGATATATTCAGATAATGTAATTCACATACTAAAAGTATTTAACATAAGCATAACTCACTATTAACTGAATGTTGGAAATTTCTTGCATAAAATCGCCTTCCTGTGCTTCAGAGGAGCGTTATATTTCATGTGTGTGAAGTCCAGTGCACCAATAATATCAATGTCAAGAGTTTTCTGCTGGACTGCAATCTACGAATAACAGAATGTTGAAACAAAAAAAAGAAAAATAGAACCATATCCAAGGTTTCTTTTGTTATATGTAGCCTAGCATGTGTTACGTGTCATATTGTAGAATCTCTCATTGATAGCTCATTCTTCTGGGGCCGGGGAAGGTTATGAAGATGGGCATCTTTCCACACTTCGGATGGTGCAAAAAAGTAGTGCCTTTGCTAATATTTTTTGCATCCCTCACCACAAACAGGAACGTACCACTTGCAGAAAATTTAAACCCAAAGCAGATCATCTCTGTAACGGTAAAGGCATCACTATGTTCTGTACGGTGCTGAATTTTGGGACCCAGCAGTCTGCAGAGGTAGTAGATGTCATCCTTCCAAAGCGGTAACATTCATGCAGGGATTCAAGTAGGGGCATTTCTCTGTTCCCTTCAGCACAGCAGCAGCCTATAAAAGGCCTGTCTCTCCAACCTAGAACAATACCTTTAAAAACACATCAAACCCTTATACCCTATTTAAATCATATTCCTATACTCAGAAAAAATACCACAACATCATGGTTGACAAAACTCATGGTTTCTGATCAGTGTCCCAGTGTACTAAGCAGATACAGTGCCATGGTTTAAGTAAGCCTTCCAGAAACCTCACCTAAATTTCTATTTTCAAGAATATTGCATCAAAACAAATACATTTTTGCTGGTTATTGAAATTATCTGGAAAAGATCATGTGGTAAGAAGATCTTTGCATATCACTGTGCACAGCAACACTTGACCATGTTGCTTTTTCTCTATTTAGCTAAAAAAGTTAACTAGATATCTGGTCATAAATAAACATTTGGCTTGTACAACATTTACTATTTCATCAAGTAAATGTGTTTTTGCACAATAAGCAAATGCAAGAGTCAGCCCTGTGGTTTACATATTTGTATCAAATGTTTAAGGGACTAATGGAAAAAAAAAGAATCATGCCAAAGTGTAAGCGATGAGCATGCTTATTTTCTATAAGAATTAAGTAAAAGAAAAAAAATAATTTGCTTCATTAGAAATGTTCCAGGGTGATGGGTTACTGAAATCAGAGGTCCAAAGAAGACAAGAGAGCTGCCTATGTCTCACTTACCCTGAGCTCACTTACCATGAGGCGGCTTTGCTGCGAGGGAATAGCAGCCAGAAAATTAACCAGTTCCTCTCACTGTTTATGCATTTACTCAGCTTATTGAAGAAGAGGAGAGAGGAGCGATAGACTGAGGAGGAGCAGCGTGGGACAAAGGACCTGAACTAAGTTTAAAACGGTGAGACACATAAACAGCAAAAACACCGATCTTCACAGAATCAGCAGGATACACCCACACAGAATAGCATTCCCAATGCTCGATGTGTTTTCTTTTCAGTATGTGTAAAAACTCAAGGTCGGTGGCTGATTTGAGGAATGTATTAACCTACTTTCCACAGTTTTCTAATAATTCATTCATGATATCACTTTGGACTGATTTAATTTTTCCATGGCAAACTAAGACAAAATTGCCTTCTTGTGAGAGTCTGTTTACATAGGATTTAGAAGGGAAAGAAAGATTGTGAGCAAAAGAGTTTATTGAAAACGTAATCATATTATTGGCTTGATATTCTGGCTGTTATATTACTTTTACCAGTTATTTCAGATCCAATGCGGAAATTACATAACACAACTCAAAAAATGTTTATTTGAACAGGCTTGCAAAGCTCGGAAGTGGTTTGTCATAACACCAAACTAAACTCTGATCTCTTGTACGTTTGCTATGTCATTGCAACTGCTGGCATTCCCCTTAATGAATAAATGCAAATGGATTGCCCTGATAAAAAATGAAGCAATTCAACTCGGTTCAACTCTATTCTATTCTATCTTATTTAAAGGCACAAAACAACACAGTCTGTTCTAAATCAACCCTATATGTGCCAAAAATCAAAGATTCAGAAAGCCACTCGTGTTAACTTCAAATCGCATGGTGTTAATATGGAAATAGAAAATAACATATAAAAGTAAAGATATAAAATAAAATATCTTTAAAACATATTAAGTAACAATAATTCTGATTTAAGATTTCAATAAGGTCCTCACCTTCAGTAAAATACTACGTATTTCTTATTTGAAGTAAAATGTCTTATCAACCAACATCTGGCGTTTATTTTTTTTTTTAAACAACTAAAAAAAATAGTTTTCCTAGTTACTGTCTTTTTATAGTAACCAGGAAAATCTCAGTTATCTATAGTATAAAAAGAAAGGGTTTTTGGTCCAAATATTATTTATTCAGGTCAATGTACATTTTCAAATAAATTTATACCATATAGAAGCTTTAGAGGGTGGATTTAATTATGAAAACATCCCCAAAAGTCAACAGATAACGTGCAACTCATGATCTCCCTTGCAGTCCTGTCAGCATAGAACAGTGAAAAAAAAGGAAAAAAATTTGTTTATACATTCATATAAAAGGTAAAACTCTACTTCTCTAAACATTGGTTTACTTTACCGCTTAAAACAATTGTAAATGGCTATTTAAGGGCCAATTGTGTGTGCTAACTCCCTCCTTGTATTTTTTATCCCTTTGTGCTAACTCCCTTGTATTTTTTATCCCTTGTATTTTTTATCCCTTATTTATTATCTTTAATTTTGTGTATTCTTATTCTTAATGCACCTTTTCCTCCTTGTTTTGCACCTTCTTATCTACCTTGCCATTATGTGACAAGTGAATTTCTTCGCTGTGAGATTAATAAAACTCATCTAATCTCATCTAATCTAATCTAACAGACTGGCCAACGTTTTGGCTGCAGTTAGCCGGAGATCACGCTCCATAATCCAGCTCAGCTAACAGCCCACTGACCTCTGACCTTTTTGATACAGATTTAAAAGTAGCCTACTTGTAAATTATATTTCAGATTGTAGCATTTCACTATTTGTACTTTATTTGTTTCCTCATTTTAATCCCTTCTAAAGTGTGTTGTCTTTGTTCATTGAAGTAACATTCAAGAGAAAGCTGATTAATTGGTGTGACTGATGTCTTCATTTTATTCCACATGCTGAATTTGGATGTCACAATGGTTCAGAGTTAATGCATGTATTGTGTATTGTGGTGAATACAGGCTCACGGAACCGAAGGTTAAAGATGTCCTGTGGCAAATATCCTGGATTGGAAAACATTTGTTATAAAAACCCACAGTATGACTGCAATAATTTCCAGTTTTGAGCATTTTTAAGGCTTTAACATCTAATTGTAAAGTTATTCTTTCATTCCTTCTTTGCCTTTAAACCACTGTCTGGTTTTTGTGATTTTTCTGTGATATGGCATCTTTAGTTTGCTTCATATTTACATGGATTATCTTAAATGTGTTTACATCTGAGCTAAAACAGTGTAACATGTACAAGTCCTTTATAAATATTTAAAGCATAGAGTGTGTTGACCACAAAGAGCCCTTTCTGGTTATGTTTGGCCTAGCAGAGCCCTTTGTGTGATTCTAGAGTCACTGTGGTCAGAGGAGGCCACAGGTGTTCTTTAGTGATATCTAAATTGTTGAGACAACATCCCAGCTGAACAGACGCAGCCTGCTTTCAAACAGCCGAGTCAACCTGCACATGCCCGTTCTCAGTGATAAGCCTCGTACACACAGGTAAACATTTGCCGTATTATTGATGAGGGCCATATTGACATGTTAGTATGGGGTATTTCTCCTGATAGCTCACAATGTGTTCCAGTTTTTCATGTCAATAGCTGAAAGCCTTTCAGCATCATCCATCACAGTCTAGTTCTCATCTTCCTCCAGAGGCTTAGAGAAAAGTTCGAACAGATGATTGACTGTCAGCTGCCCTTCATGGGACACGTCTATAGCACCACACTGAAGAGAAAAGGCCAGGAGGTGTTGGCACTGTCCCTGCAGCAATGCATAACAACCTTTCATAAACTGAAAAAAAAACATTCTTCTGCGACATGCTGCTGGTCCATTAAAACACAGCACAACTGCCCCACAGTGGGGCTCTCACCATTGTCTACCAGACCTGCAAAAACTCTCACTGTCTGTACACATAATATTTGAACTGGGCGACAACCTCCAACAACCTCCTTTCCCAGACACAGCTTTCTTTACTTTCTTTCATCACAATTTTTTCCATGCACCATCTTCAGCTAAGAAAACACTAAAAGACTCCAATGTAATAATGGTTTACACAAATTTGTTAAATGCATAACCCGACCTCTATCCGGTGTGATTATATGACACTGCTACAGCAGGGCTATCTGTTTCAGTTAGTCACTTACCAGCTATGAATCCTTTTAGCAATTTTTCTGTTTCTAATAGAAATTAATACTTGCAATGGCCAAGTTAAAAAATAAACAGAGTAGGAGTTGAAACCACATGTTTTTGAGCACTAAAGTATGCCCATATCATCAAAGGAAGTGAAATGTGTGTGTGAACATTACAGACAGGCCTATTGTAGCAAGCTGCATTACGTATTCCTGGGCTCCCACGAGGATTTTAAACGGAAGGATCTGATTCTGTCTGCTGTGATCACAAAGTGAAGCCGACGCACAAATTGCTTGTAGCTAAATGTTGTCAATTTGTTAAATCTTTCTCCAATACGAGATGACATGGGAAATTTGCTGTTATTCACTGTTTAGAACCTCACACATTTACTCGTCCTCCAGGATCTTTATATCCCTTTAACTTTTTCATATTTTCGTCCAGTTACCAGCACTGACTACCATGCTTGAAGTTGCCTACTTTTTAAAATAAGAGTGAACTGAAGAATGTTCTCAATGTAAAATAAAAATACTTTTTCTGTGGGAAACTCGAATAGGATATGTGCAATGATAATTCAATAGAAGATTTTTTTAAGGTCTGCTATAATTTGGAAATTAGGACAAAAACGACGACAGACAGACAGACAGACAGACAGACAGACAGACAGACAGACAGACAGACAGACAGACAGACAGACAGACAGACACCTCTTTAGCAAGAACGGAAAGGAAAAAAAAACACAAGTCTTCGCTCATATCTCTTTTGCTTCAGAGTTGGTTTGCTTCATCTCAACCTGTCCCTGAGGAAAATGCTAAAATCTTGCTCTTCTGTAGCTCATGAGACATGCCATCTCAGCCTAATTTTTATTTCTATTTTTACCCAAATAATTCTCATGTGTATCTCCTAAAATTCACTAGGAGAATTCAAGTGAGATGTTAACATTACAGAACAGGAGTCACATTGCCACATTGTAGCCACAGCTGCCCTGGGGCTTACCGACAGAAGTAAAGATTATGTCGGCGGGCCCGCTGGCCAACATCAATTCTCTTCACATACTTATGTGATCAAAGTTCTTCCAAAATTGGACGTATCTCTTTGTAGCCAGTAATTCAGAATGCATTTACATGTTATGACAGGGAAGATATAAAATCTTATTGGCTGTATAATCCTATGTTTTGGTCATGCCTATATATTTTGCTACCTATTTATTAAAGATCTGCTTTTCATCTGTTAGAAAAATTGTGGTATCATTAGTGAGCTGAGTTTTTATCAGAGGATAACCAAAAACATTCAATGTTGAAATCTCATAGTTGTCTAGGAAACGTACATCAAAAATTTTGGAGATCTCATTTCAGACTTTCCTTTCCTCTGGGGTGTGCCACAGCCTAATTTAAAAATAGTGGTTGCTTAATCTCAAGATGACCTTCTGGGTCAGATATGGGGTGAAAAGACATACTAGGCCAAATCCTAATCTGCTTTTTCTGAAGTGCAACTCAAATTGTTCAAATATAGTGAAAAATGTAATATTTTTTTACTCTTTCCAGAAAGTAAAATTAATTTTATGCAGAATTATTACACATAGGTACAGAAGCGCATTGCTATCACGTAGGGAAAAAAAATTTTGAGCGCTATCACGTTAAAACGTAATAGTATCTTGTTAAAACGTGATAGTATCTTGTTAAAACGTGATACGTATCTTGTTAAAACATGATAGTATCTTGTTAAAACGTGATACGTATTTCATTAAAACGTGATACGTATCTCGTTAAAACGTGATACATATCTCACTAAAACGTGATAGTTATCTCGTTAAAACGTGATAGTATCTTGTTATAACGTGATAGTTATCTCGTTAAAACATGTTATGTATCTTGTTAAAACGTGTTATGTATCTTGTTAAAACGTGATACGTATCTTGTTAAAACGTGATAATTTTATGTCCATGAAGTGGCGGTATTATGCTGGGCTAGTACAGTGGCTAACATGAATTGGTCAGGTTTCCTTTCATGTTTGGTCTACAACATAGAGATCCGGATGCTGCTTTGCACTGTGGTTAAAACCATTAACGGCATGCCTACTCTTACAGGATCCTAAAAAGAACGGGACTGCAGAGAAGGAAACGTCAGTCCAGTCCTCTAGCTGTGGCGACGTTCCTGACTGTCTGGATCGAAGCTGAAGTTGGCTTCCGATTGTAGCTTCTGATTCAGGAAATGTCTATTAGGCTCAGATGTATTTGCTGAACATTTTCTGTTGAGATTTTTTCTTTGAACAGTACACTTGCTGAACAACGGCAATGGCTGTTCATACAATCGGAAGCCAACTTCAGATACTAGATACTATCACGTTTTAACAAGGTAGGTATCACGTTATAACGTGATACCGCTCTAATTTTTTTTTTCCCTGCGTAATAGCAATGCGCTTCCGTACATAGGTAAAATAGTTTTAGCCAATATTTCTTTGAATTTAAATGATTATCCCTTACAGTTCATGAAAATTTAAACACCAGTGTCTCAAAAACTTCAAATATTGTGAAAAGTCTAATAACATGGAAGCCTGACTGAAAGAAAAAAGTGTTGTAGCAATAGGTACACCAGAAATAAGCAGAGTCTTCAGAGGATTGTTAGCCAATAAATTTGATGAGCTTTATAAAATGGATGATTCACATAGACCTCAAGTGTCCCATAGCTTGTGTCAACCCACTTCTAAATTGTGAGACAATGTTAAAACCATCTGGGATAAAGAGAGAGAAAAATGCTAATTGGTCCAAAGTTCTATTTTCAGATTCCAGAAAAGACTGCATTTTATTAGGAAGCCAAGGCTCCCTGAGTCTGGAGGATGTTTGCAGAGGACCAGTTTGACATTTCCACAGTCAGTGGTGATTTGGGGTGCCATGTCATCTGTTGTTGTTGGTCCACCCTGTCCACTGGAATTTATAGATAATGCAGCAATCTACCAGATAATTTTAGAGAACCTCATGGTGAAAAATTTTATATAGATACTAATTTCACATTTCTCCTGCATTTGAGGTGTCCAGTTGCAGATTGCAAAATCATCTGCAGCAGGTGCATTCAGATGCAGATGTAATGCAGAATAAGAGTTTACAAATATGCAAACTCTTTAAACAGGCTTATTAAAGTATTAGAGTCTATTCAGTATATAACTGTGACAATGAAACTGGCAAAAAAGTTGAACTAAACCAAGCTTTGAAGTAGTCATCTGTGTACAGAAGGACTTTCTCCCTGTAGTAATGTGCTCAAACTAGATTATTGGTAGAAACCACTTGCGTTTCTTGAGCAGCAACACTGGTATCTAATTACCTCCGCCAAGGAGGTTATGTTTTAGTCAAGTATGTGTGCATGTTTGCCTGTCTTTCTATCTGTGTACAGGATAACTGAAAAAAGTTATGAATGGATTTTAATGACATTTTTTATCAAAGGTTCACCACTGTCCAAGGAACAATCCATACAATTTTGTTGATGATTCACATCATAATTATGGATGTAGACATTTTTTAAAGTACTCTCTAATATTGTGAGATAAACCACAAGGTGGCACAAGTGACTATTAACAACCTCAGCATCAGACTAAAAAGTCCAGAGGTATATTACTGAAGGCAAAAAACACAAGAAATGGGAACATGGTTGGTTTGTTAGCAGGATCAGTTGAAAACTTATGAAAGGATTTTATGGAAATTCGTTTTACCAGAGGTGTGCCTCATGCAAAGTAACAATCCATGTGCAAGTTTTAGCTAGAAGTGTAAGTCAGAATTTGGGGCAAAATTTGCTCCTTGGCAGAGATCTGCGCTATCCAAGTGCTTTTCTAGTTATCCACCAAGGAATTTGGTTCATTTTAATAGACAGGCCCCAGGATTCTCAGCAGCGCATTTCACTATAATGCTTAAAATGATCAGAATTACACTAAAATCAGGCCATTACTGACAATTTTAATAGGTGTAAGGGCAGAGGTTACTATGCTTTTAAGCAAATTCGCCTCCCTGTTGACACATAAACATGAAAGACTTGTCTGTTTGGAGTCCTCAAGTCAACGCTACGAAAATTTCAACAGTTGCAATTGCACTTAGAATAGAATAGAATTCAACTTTATTGTCATTGCACTGTCGCAAGTACAAGCAACGAAATGTAGTTTTCATCTATCCAGAAGTGCTATACAGGATATAGATGTTTATATAAAGGTGTACAAGGATGGTTAAAGAATACAATAAAATGTTCTGTTTAAATATAATATAAATATGGGAGCTATATGCACATATTATGCAGATTATATAGGATATACGGGAATGTTAGGAATAGATTGTATATGTATTAGAAGGTTTATAATACAAGATAGATAATGGTACATAAAGGTTATAGATTATATACAGATTATGTATGTGTGTGAGTTGAACAGTTCTCGGCAAATGAGACCAGCTGCCTTAATATTCTGTCATCGACTCAGACTCGCTCTGAGTCATGTGGTTGGAGTGGCCATAGGGTGGTCTGTCAAGCTGAACCAGCTAGTAATTGGTGTTTTTAAAAAGCAGTATCATTACCATGCCAGTGACTCCTATAATGGTACATATGATTCTGTTACAGTTTTAGCCAACTACGGACCCTGTTTTTACACCACTTTTTTGAAATAAAAAACAATCTATAATTAATAATTTTGTGGAGGATAAAGTACCAGAACAAATAAATGTTATAATCTAAACTCGAAGCTTTTGTCAGCATGATAGATTTAAGTTGAAGGAAGAGCTGCACATAAAAAAATAAATTCCTTTTATAAAATTTATTGTTACTTGCATTGCTGAGATTTCTTATTTTTATATCCAGTTTTGGGGTAGTTATTCCAGAAAGGTAATCAGTTGCTTGTTACTCATTACTTCTGTAAACTGTAACTCTTTCTTTCCATTGCATGTGGAGCGATGTCACCTAAAGACCAAACATCTATGGTAACACACCCTAGAAAGCACACAGGCAGGTTATATACATGCTTAAATACAGATCTCAACATATGTGATCAGAACTTTACACACTGGGAAACACGACTTGGTTAAAACAGGAGAGGACGTTACTGTGTTCTAGACCATTGGTCTAACCCTACTTCCCAAGATATACTGTCCTGTAGGGGTTGAACGACTACATATTTTTTAAGGTCGACTACATCATGATAATAGTCGAGTCGATGTCGACTAGTCGTGGTGACGTCATAGTGACGTAAACGCAAAAACCCTTCACAACTACTTGGAGGCTTTATTAGCTATTTTCACGGCAAAT
>JAUZNJ010018060.1:0-17343 GCA_034780135.1 Jordanella pulchra | reverse complement strand
ACTGGAAGCAGCTTATGTAGCAGGTCTCCCTCTGATGAGCTGATGGCCCTCAGGTGTGCAGAGGGCTCCAGCCCAGGGGACCCACGGCGCACTCTGCTGGAGGAAAGATGGAGCGACAGGCTCCGGATCCCAACAACTAAAGCTACCTACAACTAAAGCAACATGAAGCTACTGCTTTCAGGTAGCTTCAAAACTCTCCTATAACCCCAAAAGATCTGCCTCTTCCTGTTATAATAAGGTGGATTACAACGCTCTGTGGTACATAGCGCCAACTACTGTACAGGAGGAGCTTAGCAGCCAATATGCCTCACCGAATCTAAAATGCAGCTGGCTCCTTGAAAAGACATGCGGTGTCTGAGCATGTCAATCATCTGTGATGGCACCTGGGGGGGCAATCAGATTTCAGGGGATCCGCTGCTACCCCGGCCCCCCTTCTGACTCCGACTCTCTGTAGGACCAACTGGCAGCTCTGTGACTCCATAATGCAATTGCCTCCCTCTCCTTATCTAAAAAAAAAAAAATTCAAAAGGTTGTTGACTCTTATTGATGAGTTGGATGGGGATGAATCTTCTGGAAAAAGATTGTCATAGAATATCATCACTAGTAATGTAGTTCTTTGTAGTCCAAATAACATATATGTCTAACACAGGGCTTATTTATAGTAAACATTGCCTATTTGATAATGTACACATTTAACGTGTGTGTGAATGTATGTCACTAAATAAAAGCAAGACATTTTGCCATGTTCAATTGAGCTGTTGTCAGGATTTAGCTGTAGCTGAGGTTTCTTTTGGCATTCTTCTCAGTGGAGGTTTTCTCCTGAGCTGCTGTGGTGCTCACATCATCAGCTGCAGGTGCAGAGTCCCACACCTTATAATCATTATCCACTCAACAGCGTGCTTTAGAGGAGCAGGAGCCCATCCGCGTCCCTTGTGATTCCTTAATAGGGCTTTTCCACCAATGCGGCTCAGAGCCCGTTCCGGTTCCCGAATGTGTTTTCAAACGGGTTGCGCCAGTTTCAACCACACTAAAGAGGTTCTGGAGCAGCAACTCTGATTAGCGGCTAGCGCCGCTAAATAGCTGGTTCTTCAGAGGGAACCGATGGGTCAGAAGTGGTGTTTCATTTCAGCGAGTAATATCGGCTCTGTACTTCTTCTGCTCTTTTAGGCTGTGCTGTAATGTTAGAAAGTAGTAGCAACAATTTTTGATTGAACTTTGGATATTGAGCAACAATCGGAAGCTAACTTCAGCCTGGTCCTTTTGTTGCACCTCACTATAACTGAAATATTATTATTCTGTTTTCAGACAATAGTGAACCATAATATTCATCCTATTTGTCATGAGCTTCGTTGTTTTTGATGAGCAGATTTACTTTTAAAAGCATAAGATAATGCTGTTGGTGTGTGGTTGTGCAGCTTGCAAAATCTAGGTTAGGTAACTGAGCTGGTTTTGGTGAAGCTTAGCAGAACTCGGTGCCTCTTTAATTGGAGATGTTCTAGTCTGGTGTTCTACTTTGCATCCTTAGCTTGCTTCAATAACTGGTCCAGCTTTTTGTGTAACCTGCAATTTAAAGAGGTCTTTCTGGGAAAAAAAATTTCATTGGATCTCATTGTTGGATACAACAAGTTTATGGTTAAAATGTTTCCATTCATTAATTACATTACCTCATGATTTCTCATTCCCCCTTTTGCTTGCTTCCTCCATCATCTGCTGGGGTAACAGCAGCAGAGCAAATGACTTAAAAAAGCTCAACAAGCTAATAAAGAACGCCGACTCTGTTCTAGGAACTCCTCTGGAAGCTCTGGAGATTATTTCTCAAAGGAGAATTATTCATAAAGTCAAGAAGATTATGGACAACAGAGAGCATCCTCTTCAGAAGATTTGTAAGCAACAGTGTCTTCAATTAGAGGCTTCTCTTTAGACAGACTGGTACAGAAGATCCTTCCTGCTTACAGCATCAACACCTACCAGTACTGGTTAAGAGAAAACAAAACTTGAGTTACTACAACATTTAATTTCCCTTTGGGATTAATAAGGTATTTTTGAATTAAATAGAATTTGAATTATAATTATGTAGGTCCCCTTATCAAGCAGACATGACAAGATTTTATGTTGTTTTATGAAGTGTGTGACTTTGTGTCCAAAAATAGTTTGATGATCTCACTGTGGACTCGGTTGTCTTCATCCAAGTGGTCAAATATGTGTTTTAAAATTATGTTGATATTATTTACAGCTCAGATGACTCTGACATAATCACTGAAAGGTGCTGTTAAATTATCTGTCACAAAGACAGCATCCTTGCTTCAGATGTCAAATTCCCCATTCCACATTTTTTTTTAAAGAAACGGCATAAAACCTTAGAGAATACAAACCCATACATAAGATAGTCATACAACAGAGTGATAAATAATCATGTATTCGTTTTCAATAAACTCATAGTTACATATGCTACAAAAATAACAGCGTTTACTCAAATGCTTTTGCTGAATCTCACTAATTAACTGGCAAGTTTTATACTGTATGCAAATAAATAAAAGCCATCGGATTTGAGAAAGAGCTACCTGAAGAATCCCCTTCACAGTTATCTTGATGTTGTCATTGGATTTGACACCTTCCATCTCCACTGTGGCAAAAATCTGGTTCTCCATCTTGAAACTTTGCTGCACATGCAAGCAAAGTTGTTGGTCATATGCGACTTGACACATGATCATACTTTTCATTCAACAAATGAAGAGATAAAATTCATCTCTGGTGAAGTTTGGTAATATTTGCCACTTTCCTGTCACTTCTGTGAGTTTATCCGATTATCTCCACTAGCAGTTGCTCCCTGCCTTTACTTTTTGAATGCAGATGGAAAACATTGACCAGAAGCACTGTTGGTCTTTGGTTCATTTTGTTAGATTTTTTGTTTTCTTTTTAATTTTCTTTTTTTTTTTTACATGTTCTGCAACAAAAATGAGATGAAGATCCATTTCAATACATAGTTTTAGACTGTCAGCATAAATGTCATTTCTCTCATAATAAAAGAACAGAGAAATTGTTTATAAGCCCTTTATTTAGACCTGGGATAATACATCTATCTTTGTTTGAACCATAAGCCCTTTCAAACAGATCTATCAGCTGTTTGCTTGATTCTGATAAATATTGTAGCTTGTCACTGGCAAAGTATTTCAGCTGTAAGTGATGATAATAATCCTGTGCCTCTAAAGCATATTTTTCTTTAATTCTCTCAATACTAAGTAGTGGGTTTCCTCAATTATCATGTAAACCCTTTACTTGTCTGTTCCTTGAATCTTGTATCTAATTTATTTGGGCAAACTGTGAGTTGTGTGCACATAATTTAAGGGTCACAATATCCTCCTCTAATCCGTATTCTATTACTGCTGTCTTTCATATTTTGAGAGTCGTCCTGATTCATAGGTTTTCTGTATTTTTTATAAAGACTTGCAGATTACTATCCACTATGTGTGCTTGTATGGGAGTGGGAGACAGACTCTTTTCGATGTTTTTCCACTGTGCATCATGTGAAGGGTAACACCAGCATATAAAAAGTCTTACTTGTGCTGCCCAGTAATAATCTTTTTGTTAGTTGTAAGATTTAAAATCAGATTCAAGGCCTTTTACCTTGCCATAGTATCTGGAAAACCCTTTTTTATTCATTAAATTTTTTGTCATATTTCTATTAGTAGGGTTTCAAATAAATATGGTAATTAAGATATTAATTTTGACCAAACATGCACATTTCCAGAGTGAAACAGTTTGATAAGCATCTATTTAGTTTAATTCTAGCAGTGGGTTTATCATACAACGCTTTTATCGTTTGAATTATTCTTTCATGTAGGTCAAATCCGTGTAAAACTCGATATAGAAAACTCAGGTTCACTGAATCGAAGGCCTTTTCCACATCGATACTGATTATCATAACTGCTACTTTATTCTTTTGGATGTGGTTTATCATTTGTAACGTTTGTCCTTTATTATCTTGCGTTTGCCGCTGCTGAATAAAAGCTGTCCGGTCATCATGTCTTAATTTATGGATTCAGTTTATTTATATAGTGCCAATTCACAACACGTCATTTCAAGGCACTTTACAAAAAAACTCAACAGCAATCCCTCACAGCAACCATGCCTGTAGCAACACTGGAGAGGAAAACTCCCTCTTAACAGGAATAAACTTCCAGCAGAACCAGGCTTAGTGTGAGCGGCCATCTGCTGAGGAAGACTGGGGTTCAAGGAGACTGAAGCAAAAACTACAGGGAAAAGTTTCTAGTGCAGTTAGAGTAAACTAGCACTTAACGACTAAAGTTTGAAACCTGCTCTACAAGAAGAGTAAATCTTCTTTTCAGGTGAAATTAGTTATCTGTCTAGAAACCTAGAAACAGACGCCCTGCTGTGGTAAAACAGAATTTACAGTTTTGTCAATGGTTGCTATACACACACACACATACACACGCACACACACACACACCCACACACATACACACACATATCTTTGATATTCAACAAAAAAAATTAAACCTCTAAATCATTAATACTAAATATTACCCAAACTGTGGTATTCAAAGCCTCCGACAAGAAATCCTGAAAGTCAAAAATTCTTATTTGATAAACGTTTTCTTTTGTGTTTTTTTTTTTTAGGAGGTCAAATTTAATGTAATTAGGCGTATCTGAAGGACACACAAAAAACACATGAGCTGAATGAGAACAGCAGGTCTGGGTGAGTAGATGTCACAGCTGCGAGGAGAAAATCACCTTTATTTTTCTGTTCTGTGGAAAAGAACGAGGAAAAAAGCAGCAAAAGCCACAGAATATTGATGCTGTTTGAAGTGACTTGAAGTGAATTGCAATGGGATCCTGCTGGCCGAGGGCACGTCTGATGAAAACTAAGAACTCTAGTGAAAAATCTGTATATTGTTTCTATAACGTACTTAAATGTGAACTGTAGGATTTTGGATAAATATGTAAATATATGTTCTACACTGAATCTGACAGATGATCCAGAGCAAAATAAACCCCTGACATTGCAGACGCTGTCAGTCATTGCTCAGGGACTGTCCACATGGGAATATAGACCGCCGTGGGCCAAGGCACTGCAAGGGCATACTGAACAAAAACAAAAGTTTCAGGAATTGTATGACTACTAAACACCCAAAAAAAGTTATTTACATCTATACTATTATCATTACTTATTATTTTTTAATATACTTCAACAGTTCTGAATTTTAATATGAGATACCTCATCAGACTTAATTTTTCTGAGAGGTGAATGTTGAGGATGTGCCTGACATGAATATGTAAAAAACAGAAAGGCTCTCTTGAATATTTAAAAGGGATTACAGAAGTGAAAGTGTATGCAACATTTTCTGAAGGGCAAGTCACGAGAATGTCAAAGTATATGAACATAACCTAAAGGTAGTTTATTTCAAAAGAGAAGTTAATAAGGTAAGAGATGCACCAATCTGACTTCTGGATCGATATCGGCTCCAGTAAACACTTTATATTGGCAATAGGTATTGGCTTAGAATCTAAGTGCAGATTTCCAGTGCACTTTACATTAAACTGTTATTTATTTGTATTTTCTGCTAATTTACACTTTATTTTTTAATGAATAATATAAAGCACATTTTTATCTGTGTTAATTTGTAACCTTTTTTGACAATGTTTATGTCAAGTCTAAAGCTTTCACTTCATTCATTCAGTAGTTGGATCGGTATCAGAATTTCATTAGATCTTAAATAGCCCGACTGTAACAAAATAGATTATAGTATAATTTATCAGAGAAACACACTAAAGTATTTTTGAAATATATAAGAATATTATAATTAATGCTTATTTATTAACATTATATACACATTATTATACACATATAAAATCTGTGTTGTGTTTTTTTTATGATCAATAACGGTTGAACAATCGGCCAAATGACCGACAGATAATTTTCCTGCTGTAAAGTTTGCATCCAGGTTCTGTACGGTGGTGCATTTTGTAGCACTTTGAATCCCAGCCTTTCTGCGTGGAGTTTGCATGTTCTCCCCATAAATGTTTGGGTTCTCTCTGGGTACTCTGGCTTCCTCCCATAGACCAAAAACATTACTGTAGGGTTATTTGTTGACTTCAAATTGCAGCTAGGTGTGAGTGCCTGTATTCGTAGTTGCGTATCTCCTTGTTGCCCTGCGACTGACCTGTCCTCTGTGTCCCCAGCCTTTTGCTCATAGACTGCAGGAGATAGACACCAGCCCCCAATGACCCTGATAGAAGAGCAATGGCGGATAGATGGATAGAAGTTTGCAATCACCTCAGAAGCTGAAAGACCGAAGGAGTGACTTTTAAGGGCCCTTTCTTCTGGAGTTATCAAGAGCAATAGGTTTTGCAAATGTATAACATTTCTCTGTTAATATAATTTATAAAAACCCATCTTTTAATGAACACATAACGGACACCGGAACTTATTTAATATGTGTCTCTAAAGTGTATTGGGCATGTCACCTGCTTCAATCTACGGCCAGGGTTTCTGTTTTTTTATACCAAACTAAACTGAACCTTATAAAGTTTTTGAGAGACTACAGAAAATCTGCCTAACATCTTTGATTTATTGTTCTAGAAATGATATGGAGATTTAAACAGTTTTTATTATCCATAATGTTTTGGTTTAGAGTAGAAATCACATGTGGGCTTGGTGTCCAGAGTTTGAGCGTTCTTGTGCTTTAACCAACTTGCGGTATATAAGTAAATGTTTTGGCACTTGGATTCCCTTCCTTGGGTAATTATTAGATGGAGAAGAATGTTTTCTCGCAGCAATATGTGTAGGCTGGGACTCTTTAACCTT
Organism: Jordanella pulchra; assembly: GCA_034780135.1. Lineage (NCBI taxonomy): Eukaryota > Metazoa > Chordata > Actinopteri > Cyprinodontiformes > Cyprinodontidae > Jordanella > Jordanella pulchra. The sequence goes on along the minus strand of JAUZNJ010018060.1, from coordinate 10,517 downwards.
TGTCTTCTTTCACAGAGACTCATCCACAACCAGCAGGTAATGGATAACTTGACATAAGCAACCTGAGTGGGAGAAAAAGAAATTGTTTTCTTAAGCAAACATCTTAAGAGATGAAATGAGTATGGACCTGAGGATCAAAATAATAGACGTTAAATTGACAACGGTCAAAATGTTCCCAAGGTTCTGCTGGAAGTTTGAAGCTTAGCCTTAAGGAAGAATATTTTGTGTCTGTTTGTATTGTTGCTTATCACTGTTCACCACCCTTCACAGAAAACCCCTGTTTCCATAGCAATAATACCGAAGACTTGCTCCACCAACAAAAAAACAAAATCCAAAATGAAACAGCCTCTGCTGCCCTCTAGGGTATTCATGACAGAGGTACATGCAAATGTACTGCTGATTATTTTAAAAAAAGTAAGAACAGAAGACAAAAAATTACATTAGACAAACGGCTGCCTAAATAATATTTTAGGATATCTCAGTATTATTTGTAATATTCAAATCAAGTCTAGACTACTTGGAATTATTTTCACGGTAGAAAAACAAACCAGGGAAAAAATAATAAACTCGAGAATAACATGGATGAAGAATAATTTGCTCTTTGGATTAATTTAGAAGGACTACTTCACAATCTAAACTTTAAGTAAAACATATCATATATATCAACTTTGTGTTGATTATACTTTTTTTCTTTAAACCCTTAACAAGTCGCATAGATGTCTTTCAAGTTTTTCATGAGGTTTCTCTCTCCTGCATGGTTTAAGTCCCATGTTTCAAACTCTAGTCCTCTGGGGCTGATGTCCTGCACCTTTTAGATTTCTCTGTTCTAACACAACTAAATCTAATCATTAGTTAATTGGCAGAACTCTGGGATCTAAGTTTGCCTCAATGGGACAATTGCTATGGATGCAGGTTTTGATCTAGAGGTTACACAGAATTAAAGTTGAAATAAAAGAAAGCGTCTTTAGTCTTTGACACTTTAATTCTGAGATTTGTTTAATGGATGCACATTTTGCATTCATGCAGATCAGATTCTTTCTTTCATTAGGAAAAACTGAATCTGAAATAAGCACTAAAATGAGACATGACTTTTTAAAACAAGCTTCAATAGGCTGTTGTGGTTAAAACTAATGCAATATTATTGTCGGCTACAGAGTGAGCCGTATTAACTGTTTATACCAGGTAATATTCATATATAACTAAAGTTATGTGAGCATAAAACTGATCAAGTACAACCAATAGTTCTTGATAAACAAGATTTGACCCACCCTAAACATTGAATCTCAAAAATCATTTAGACTTTATTCTTCCGTCCATATTGTAATTTTAATTCAAATAACTTTAAAAACAACTTAGTTGAAATTTATTCAGATCCAAATACAGATTTACCTAAGTTACATTTTAACAAATTGTAATATAGTCTAATCAGGGTAGTTAAGATATATCACCGATGGATTAACCACCCCACAATAATCTGACAATAACAATGGTAAACAAAAAAAGAAACCGGTTTAATTCTAGTTACAAGTGTAGTTTTTCAGCTAAGATTAACGGTTTTAGTGGCGGATCGTTTTTCCCTTACTAGGATGGCGGATGCGTTCACGTATTTTTTGAGGAGCATTTTTGTCATACATAAGCGACAATCACATTATTGGTCAATGTTCGGAGCGCTAAATTTGATTGGCCCATCGGTGTTCCTGTGGTATAGATTCCGGCAAGAAACACATACATGTCATGATTTAGGACCGCTAGCCGACGAGCATCACAGCCTCGCGCTGCTATAACAGGTGTTTAATTTCTTTATTTAATACAACCGGCGTCAATGTGATTAAACAAACTCCATGTAAAAGGGATTCTTGCTGTTTTAGGTGATTTCTTTAGTATTTGTCTTAGAAAGACGGGCTAGCTAGCTAGCATGGTTTTTCAGCTAGCTATAGCTTTAGCGTTAATTTTATCAATTAAAAACCGTATACAAGGTGAATTAATTGGTTAATCAGTACGGTTACGTTGACTTTCTACTAAATTTTTAGATTTGTGTAAGCAAACGTTATCTCCGCTTTTAAGTTATTACCTTTCACGGCCATGCAGCAACTGTCCTACATTGTGTAGCATGTAATATTCAATTTACTTTTCTTTTCTCATTACCCGTCAAATGATATTCTTGGGTAATCTTTGTTTTACTTCCTAGTGAATAAATGTCTTACTCCACAGAGTCAAAACATTTAAATTGGGTATTTATATATTTATACTATTTTAGCTAAACATCTCTGCATTAATCCGTTTGACCTAAACAATATTTTAACCTACATTAATATTTTGATATTAAGATTTCGAATTGATCTGAAACTAAACTGAATTACGAGCTGGTAAAACACAGCAGTGTGAGTTCCGTCCCCCATCTGCATTTTTTATCTATTTAACCACAAAGACCTAAAATTGTTTTCATTTCTTATTTAATAGTTGTCTTCTTGATTCTTCTTTTTCTTGTTTTCTTTGTAGTGTAGGTGTATGCTTGCTGGTATTATTACCCCGTGAGGCTGTGGTGAAAATTTACATCAGAAAGTTTACCTTCATATAGAAGCACATCTTTTTAATGTTTTTCTTCTTCTGTCCACAGTCATGTCTTTTCCACAGGACCGTGGGGGTCCCAGGGGAGGGATGCCCCCAGGCCAACATGGCACCCCTCAGAACTACCATCCCACCAACTTGAGGCCACCGACTCCACAGCCTCCAGTGCCCCCGTACCATTATGATCCACAGACCCCACCTGGTTCAGGTTACCATGGCAGTACAAGCTACATGCCCCCACACCCTGACTTTATGCAGTACCCTCCTCCAGCTCCTTCCCAGACCCCCCTTCCTCCTAATCAGTGCCAGTTGCGCCCACCTTTTCCGAAGCCCCCTCCTCGCCACGGCTTTCCTGAACCTCCACCAAATTTTCCACCTCCCCCTTTGCCCAGTTCAGCAGCAGGTCCAACTCCAGGCTCCCAGGTCTCTGCACAGAGTCCTTATCACCCCTATATGATGGCACCTGTGCCCCCGCCCCCATTACCTCATCCAGCCATGCCTCCACCCATGGCCTCACAGTCAATGACCTACCACCCTCCGTACCCTATGAACTACCCTCCCCACCCTCCTTTTCCTCCTCCCCCTTTCGGCCACAGCTACCCTCAGAGTCCTGGCCCCTTTCAGCCAGAGCATGGCATCAGACACGGGGGGCCGTACTCATACGAGAAGCCTGTGGACAGCAGGAGGTCTCCGGAAAGAGGGTACCGGCAAGATGATCACAGGCAGAAGGGCTATGGCTACAGTGACAGACACAAAATGGAATTTAGCGGAGAGAGGAAGGAGCGTGGGAGAAGTCCGGACAGACGCGGGAGGGCAGAGGGGGGACGCTACAAAGGAGATTACGACAGAGGGAGGAGTCCACCCCGACACAGGAGCAGGGAGAGAAGCAGGTATCTTACATGAACCAAACTCCTGTCATTATTATCAACTGAATGTTTTCCAAGTCCTGGATGTGTTTGTTCCCAGGGAGAGGTACCGCCACCGAGAGCTCCGGAGATCCCAGTCACCTGATCGATACAGGAAGAGGCCTCGGAGGTACACATGTTCTCCTTTCACAGTTCCCATAGGGGAAGAAGAAAACCCCAAATCAGTTCATATTGATGTAATCCAGTCCTATAGTCAGAATAAACCATTTGCACATCATATCGGTGAAGGTTCTCAGTCATCCAGGTTATGGTCAAGCTAGAAAAGTTCAGTTTAGGCAACTGGACGTGTAGTTTTTCTAGAAGATGTTTCACTTCTCATCCAAGAGACTTCTTCAGTTCTGACTGATGCAGGAGAAAACAGAGATAATCTTATCTCTGTTTTCTCATTTGCACATCATCCAGTTTGATACTTAAATAGTCTTATAACAAATTAGCACAAAGTTGATTACAGCAATAACGCAGTAATGTCTGCCTCAAGAAAATCTATACAATTGAACACGGAACCAATAAGCCATGGATTTTTGTCAGGAAAGACATTGAATGTAGATTCTAACAGTGTAATAATTGATCTTTTAATCGATGGATCAATTTCTATTCCTGCCTGAAAAACAAGTTTATATGCAAAGAGCTGCAACCAGCTGTGGATCAGCTGAAGTTTTGGAAAAACAAAAACTGTTGTTGTTTTCTGTCGTATTTGGTTGCTAAAGCTCTGCTGGGTCTTCATTACGATGACGGTAACATCAGGTTCATCCAGTGATCAGTTAACCTGAAGCAATGTCAGCTGCATATATATATATCATTTTATATTAATGTTCTAGTTGTAATATTTTTGTGTTCAAAAACAGCAGTGAAGGCAGCAGGTGAATCTAGTTTTGATTCAACCTGAAGAGATGTTGCAATTTACTTTTATGTTAAAGTTGTGATATTTTAAAGTAAGAGATAACAAAGCAGTGAAAAAAGCAAGTAAACCTTTAAAAATACTTAATTAGTGAATATGATACAACAAAGGCTAACTGATTGATTCAATCTCTGGCTGTTAGTTGAACTTAAAATAAAAGGTTAATATATTTGCCATCGTTTTTCATTATTATTACTTTTTACTGCATGTTTTTTTGTCCATATTTATTTTATTTATACCTAAGTTCCCTTGAAGGAAACAACAATAATCTAGTAGATTTCACCTGCTCTGTCCGGTCTGCAGGTATTTATTTCTCAGTCACACTGGTTAGATTTTTGGCTCAAGATTTACTGCATCAGTTTCGAGTCACTGAATCTGATCGGATCGGATCATTCTCCATGAACCTAAAATCATCTATGAATCGAATCGGAAAGCATGAAATGTGCAATGAGTTGAATCGATGTAAAGATGAATCGTTCCACCTCTACTAGATCCACTCATTCACTACATGAACCTCAGCCTTTATTTTGGCATTTGTGGTTAACTTTAAAACATGATTACTGCCTAGACTTGACAAAAAGCATTTCAGTTCTGGGCTTAGAGCCTTATTTTCTACTAATCCTGAAAATCCTAAAGCTCTGATGGGAGAAAATGCTCAGTCCTATGTAATGTGAAAGAGTCAACATTAAAATTAGAAAGAAGGAATGGAGAGCTGGTGGCATCTAGAGCTCCATGACTGGCTTCTTCCTGGAAGGAGATACCAGACTGAAGGGGTATAAAAACTTACTTTAAAAGAAAATGGAAATGATTTTCTTGTGAAAAACACTTCAGTCGCTGCGAGTCCAAGAAATGTAACCTCTTTTCTCACATTTAACTCTTTCAGTAATAAAACCAGCAGTAAGATGCACACCTGGTAATAGGTAAAAATGAAATATAATGAACGCCTGTATTAGATCACACTGTCCTTATTTCAACAAGGCAACAAAACATTTCAGGCACTAAATTTTCTGCTTTAAAAAATGTTATTATTCATCGGAGGTTTTAAAGTTTGGAGGCGGTCTGCAGCGCTCGGCACAGACACACGGAGCCTGGGAAACAGGAGAAGTTTCGTATTGAGGACGGTTATCAGTATGAAACTAACATGATAACCTTTAAATAGAGATCATTTTTTAATCCTAGTCTTCAAAGTAGATGGGCTTTCTGTCTGCTGGGATTTTGATTAGTTTTGTTACAGATCTAAGAACCAGAATTAACATTTTTATTTTGATCAGTTTAAGAACTAAAAAAAAACTGACTTTGGTTTTTAAGTTTCTTTTATACGAAGTTAAAAGTGTAAAACGTCTTCTGTGTTTAATTCCCTAGTGACGATAGACTCAAACTCAACTAAGTTCTTTCTTCTCTATGTTGTATTCTCAGCATAAACGGTACTGTTTTAAAGTTTCCATTAGTTTCTAATTTCTGAATATGTCGAAGCAGCCTTATTTCACCTTAAAGCCCATGCAAAAATATGTTTAAAGGAAAATAAAGCAACCAAAGTGCAAAAATGACCAGTCCTGTAAGGCTGTAGAACTTAAACTATAACTGACTGAGGTCTGTCTGACTGAGCAGTTTTAAAATATTAATTCTAGAACGAGCGGGAACGTTTTTCTGTTTAACTCTGAAGGTTTTTTTGTCTTTTCCGAAAAATTCTCTGAATTAGAAAATTTTGAAGATTGGTGGTACGAATCCAGATGCTTGATTGATTGCCTGGTCGCCATGACAACTCTTCAGATGCACATAATGTTTCTGCTCCTAACGCTTTTGTTTGGTATTTGCATCATATCTAAAGTGGACGCTTCTATTAACGTTGTTCTGTTTCTGTGATGTGTAGTCGCTCATCTAGCAGAGACAGGAAGCGAGGTCGCTGGGAGGACGACAAGGAGCGGAGGTCAGAGAGCTCCTCTGGGCCCAGCAGGGAGCGGAGCTACTCCTCCCTCCGCAGCCGGGACTCCGAAGATGCTTTCGGGGAGCGAGAGAGACAGCGGGAGAGGGAGAGGGACAGGGGCGATGAGGAGAAGGAGGATGACGAGCTGCTGAAACCCGCCTGGATCCGCTGCACTCACGCTGAGAGCTACTACTCCAACGACCCCATGGACCAAGTGGTTCGTTCTTTTCTTTCCACTCTTAGCTCACACTCGGGCAGGAATCTTTCAGGCCTTCTAGTTCATTAGTTGCTCTGATGACACCTCAGGCTGACTTTTAAGATCACCTCCAACTCCATCCCTCTGACCGTTAACCAGAAATCTCTGTAAGCTCCAACAAATTACAGCAAGAGGCAGGAACCCCGGCTGCTCTTTTAGGAGTGACAGCAAATGTCGAAGTAAACTGATTTATGGCTACCGTCTCTGCTCTTTCTACCAGCAGACTGAGGATGTTATTACTGAGTAAAAAAAAAATCAAGGTTGTGACTTTGGCAGGTTAAATGGTTCCAGTTTATGGAACTGAAAGCATGATAATTAAATCCGCTTCTCTAAGCGTCTCGTTTAGGGACAATATTAAGTTCTCGCCGTTTTCAAAGTGAAGTTGCAGAAGAATATTTGTCACTTTTTTTGAAGCACTCAGACTCCGTTTGTAATGATGATCTTTATTATTTGATTGGCCGACAAAGCAACTGGATTCATGAGCGTTTTCAGACTCTAGAAACAGAATATCTAATTAAGAGATCGCATTAAGCCACTCAGACGGAGCCTACTTTGTCCCTCGATACTCAGACATTCCTGTAAGTGTGACACAGAAAGGTGCATTAAAAGCAGAAATGATCTTCGTGTGTTATATTTCATATTGTAATAAAAGCTGCATATTAGCTGGATGAAAGGGTTTGAGTTCAGTGGTCTGCTGCTGACGTCCTGGGAGAAACCAAGTGCACTAGAAACCCACAGTCACATACAGATGATGGAAAGATAATTATCCCTCTTTACTATTTGTGATGATGAATAGGAGTGAACTTCTCATGTTTTAGGTCTGTTAGGATCACCAACATTATTTCCTTTTCCTTTAAGCCAAAAAAACAGGAGAAAGAATCTTTTACAAATTAGAAAATTAGGACTCAATCCTTACATGAGTTGTAACCTGCTACTTTATTGATAAAATCTTCCAGAAATTATCTTTAATTTCACATTTTATAATTTTTAGGAGGCAAAGAATGACATGGAGCTCATTCAAACCCTTTTTCATTTCCTCTTTTGTTTTGTGACTGTATGAGGGTTTGACTTGTATGTGCGTTCCGGTGGATGTAGCATTAGCAGCATTAGCAGTTAGCCATCGTTTCCAGACCTTAAAAAGGTTACCCAAGGAACAGCACTTAATGACTGCCTGCAGGTGGGCCTCTGATTATTGGAATAGGCGGGCTAATGCTAGCGTCCTTTGGAGCTTTCTGGTTTGAACGAAAAGCCCACAATAAAAATACACTAAGCCACTGTGGTCGCTGTCCATCTAGAGATCCTTTTAATTCCAAGCTTTAACTTCTCAGCTGATTTGAGATTCAGCCTCGGCTTTAACAGTTTTTTTTATACCGTTTATTTTTTTTTCCTCCCTAATTCCATTGATTCTGTGAAATACAACAGTCCCTTCTGGGGTAAAACATCCCATAGCGAGATGCTACCTCTACTGTACTTCACAGTTGGATTGCTGGACCCAGAGAATGTTTTCAAACTAGAATCTGTCTTTCATGATGCTTTTAGAGTGAAGACTTCTTCCCTGGTGAGCAGTCCATGTTGATTCTGGTTTAACTGTGAATAATTTGGTGGATTTAATTCATTTATTTTCCCTTTGGTATTAAAGTATTTTTGAATTGAATTAAATTATGAATTAACCAACTTGACATTGGATTTTTTAGCACCTCTCATACTTTAGTTCAGGTTTAATTTGCACATTTTAAACCAGAACACATTATTGCTGGACTTGTGAACACATTTTTAAATTTCTAAGTAGCACAGAGCATCTTTAAACATCTACATATGTTTCCTAAGAATCACACATTTATTTCCTTGAAATTTGGTCTGATTTTCCTGTTATGTTAAACAAGGATTTGATGGAATTAATTTGAGCAGTTTCCTTTATGATAAATCCAAAAGTTTGCCTCCATTTAGCGAATATCTTGAAGATGGGAGGCTTACAAAGCCACGGCATCTTTAACTCTGCTTTACTTGTTTATTGTTACAGTGAACTTTGTTACTTTTGAAGAAAGTTGATTAAAAAATCTTGTTCTGCCATTTAAGAAGCAAAAACATGTTGTCATCCTAAAACAGGAAAGCTGTAGTTTGATTTATTGCTAGAATGGACTTGCATGTATGATTGTGTGTCTTTTTATGCATTTTATTCACAAATACCTTCTGTTCACTAAATGTCCATGATAGTACAGTTCCTTCCTCTGTTTCAGGGCGACTCTACAGTTGTTGGCACCAGTAAGCTGCGCAGTCTGTACGAGCGCTTCGAGGAGGAGCTCGGAAGGAGGCAAGAACGAGCCAAAGCCGCTCGACCCAAATGGGAGCCGCCCAAGACCAAACTGGACGAGGATCCAGGTGTGGAGCACCTCCGTTCTTCCTAGCTACCTCACAGCTAGCAAGCAGGGAAAAATTAAAAAAATCAGGTTAAAAAAAATCCAAATCCCAGCATGTCAGCATGCATATTTGCATAGATCGTTGATCGAACGTTGCTCTGTGTCAACATAAATTAAAACCTTTAATCCCAGCTCTAATGGGAGAATAAAATCTAAACAAAATTGGGAAGCAGTTACAGTTTAGGCGAACCAATTCCTGACTCTGGAATAATTTGAAAGAAAGCTTCAAGTCCTGTAGATTCAGGGGGACTTCCTGGGTGAGAGAAAACAGATGTCTTGATGTGCAAGTTGTTCAGGCGCAGGGAAACAGTTTAAGATGAAAAGTTCTTGAATAGATTACTGGGTGGTTTAAGATGCCAGTTGTGTTTTATCTCTCAGCACTGGATGTCTCAGGTTTTTTGCATCTAGCTGTGCAAGTTAAGTGCATTAGAACTAATCTTTTTACGATGCTATCTGCAACACTTTGTGTATTTCAGCTCTGTAGCACAGCCATATCATTCCCTCTTCAATCCTATTTTCTAAATAAGTGGCCCTGGGCTCTGATTAAATAATAAAGTAGTTGGGTTGAAAAACTGATAAGAGCCGAGGAAGAAGCTTTAGCTGAGAGCTGCTAAACTGTTATGCTGTATAGTAATTATAATCCCTAATTTGCTGCCAGTTTCTTTTTATTCCCTCAATGAACTGTCGAGGCAGAAGGAAATGAGCTGCGACACCAACGACTGTGCTCATATTGAGGAGTTATATTAAAAAGGAGTGTTAAACCAGCGAACCCTCCGAGTCTGTTGTAACTAGAAATAGATGTTGATTAGCTGAGCAGACCAGGAACCTTTACCTGCTCTGATGATTAAAGACATTGCTGCCCTTTATCCTTTCCAGGCGACAGCAGCAGTGACTCAGACTGCGAGTCTGACGGCGAAGGAAGCAGCTGCTCCAGCAGCTCTGACTCTGAGGTTTTTGACGTCATCGCTGAGATCAAAAGGAAGAAAGCTCATCCTGACCGGCTGCATGAGGAGCTGTGGTACAACGACCCTGGACAGGTTAGCATAGAGAGAAAAACCATTCAGGAAACTTAGTAAAGCACCAGATTTTTCCCCACATTTAGAACCGTGATGAGAATGGAAATGATCTGATTTAGAAGGAGCTTCTATCATCGTTGCCAAAGCGTCTGACAGTAAAAACAATGGCTGAAGGTCACCAGATAGAGATGCTTCTGCCTCCATCCACATCAGCTCAACATGAACTCATGGCTGTTTGGAAAAATATGAGATTAGTCTTTTGTTGTTGTTTTTTTTCCTGGAGAAATATGGAAAAAAAATCAAAAGATAGAAAAGGAGATGATCAATTTCCTCTGATCTCACTGTCTGCCATGTTTCCTCTCTTACTTCCTCATTTGTTTTGTTTTATCTTTTTCTTCCTTAGAAAAAAAAACTTCCTCCTTTCTGAATTTAACGTTAGTATTCCTTCCTTCCTTCCTTCCTTCCTTCCTTCCTTCCTTCCTTCCTTCCTTCCTTCCTTCCTTCCTTCCTTC
>JAUZNJ010018050.1:0-17344 GCA_034780135.1 Jordanella pulchra | reverse complement strand
TATATATATAGGTACATATATATATATATATATATATAGGTACATATCCTGTGTTTTTATTTTTGCTTTAAAACAAATGCAAAACCCAACCTATTTGTTCCCATAATGAACCGCTAATTCTGCTTTATTAGAAGGCCTCAGATCCCAAAGCATGGAGGAGGAATCTGGTTAATTCTGGTTAACAGTGCAGTACTTCCACTGGCCTTCAGGAGACCTAAACCTGGAGATTACAGGTGTAGCATCCCTAGTGGCTAAAAGTTACACTGTAGAAAGAGATTTGCTGTTAGTTTAGACTATATCTAAAATGGTTAAAGTATGTGGACCTGTGACAGCCAGTCCTGAGCAGAGAAACTAACAGTGCTTTGAGAGAAAATGACTTTAAGCTTCTGTCAGTAAGTTGAATTTATCTCGAGGCTTTTCACACCACCCAGGAAGCACTGAATAATTTAATAGAGTTTTATCAGAATACAGTTGACTCATCTGAAGCATGAGAAACATAGATATTTTGTAAATGAATAAGAAGCCTTTAGCTCATCACAGAATAAATGCGAAGGAAGACTTTTCTCATATTTCCTTCAGACTCGTAACCTGTGGTGAATGCTGCTGCTGCACAATCAGCCCTAATCTGCGTTTGTTCCATTAATATCCCCACTGTGGCGTTAACACATATTTTTTCATTCATACATCTATTGAGCTGGGTACCTATCTAACCCGGTACCCAATCTAATTACTATTTTTATGTCTATAACAACCCTCCTACTATTCCTTTTATTGCTCTGTAGGTCAGTCTTTTTTAAAGAGGGGATAGTCATGCTTATATTTAAAAAGACCAAAATATAGTCCAACATTTATATTGATTATATAAATATATATATATATATGCAGACACTGTTCAATGGACCACATCCTGCTATAATGAAGATTCATGTACAGTTTATATTTCTAGACAAATAGTTTTAAAATAATTTGCATAAAAAAGTGGATGTGTCTAAAAGAAACCACAAAAAAACCCTAAATGATCATTTCAATAACCTAAATAATGGATTGAAAATATTTTTTTGCTGAACTCCTGTTTATTTTTTGCTTATTTTTATTGATGGATAGCTTTCAGTTAAAATGCGATTAATTTTAGAGCTTGTAATTAACTGGAGTCATAAGTTTTGATGGACTATAATCTATATAAGCTTTACTGTGAGATAAAGGGGATATCTGACCTGTATAAATGGGATCCACCCGAAGCAGGTCGTTACGATATTCTCGGTCGTCCATCATTTGTTCTATTTGTGGAATTATTACTCCCAAGAAATTGGACCACTTTGTCTTCATGGTGGTGCGTCTCACATACCTCAGAAATGCACACCCCCTCCCCTTCCCACACACCCTTCTACTGGAGGTTTGAACCACAACAAGTGCCTCTGTGTGAGTAGAGCCATATGGATTGTACTGTAGCGCACTGAGGGTCTGGGAGAGTGGCTTAATCCAGAACAGACCTGCAGACGGGAAACTGCAGCGCAGTTTCAAAAGGTCTGCAGTAAAACAAAGGAGAAAAAAGCCAAGGGTCTGGCCATCTTTCCTCCTGCTTCCTCGCTCAGCCAGCAGGACACATGGCAGCAGAAGAAAGCAGACAGCGGACTCTTCAACAGATGCATTGTTTGTTTATTGAAAAAATAAATCAGACATGGGTCAGGCGTGCCCAAACTTCAATCTCCTGCTGCCTTCCTCTTCGCTGTTTTCCATCCCAACTACTGGGCCGCAGCTAATGGCAGCTCTTTGTAATGTTTAGGAAAGTGGGCTCGCTCCATCGTACGTGGGGAGGCCCTGCGGGGGTCGTGTGCTCCGCTCCCACGAGGACAATAAAAATAGTTCTCTGGAAAAAGTGACTTGAAGCACACTCCTCTTACAAGCATTCCCCTCCTCTCTCTTTCTGTTGTGTTTTTTTTAACCTCTGGTGATCCATCACATTTAATACGGAAGCCGTGTCGTATATTTATCTAGCATTTAAGTTCCAGAAGCGAAAGCTGCATTTTGGACGGTGGGTTTCAAAGACGGGCAGCGAGCTTCTGTGCTGGGAAAAAATGTGGAGTCATTCAGCAATATTGTCTTTTGATAGATGGTGTTTTCTAAAATTATTTGACTGATCTCTGGCAGGTAAATCAGGGAATTTGATTAGTTGCTGGAATTTTCTTTAGAGAACGCATCTGGAAAACGGCAAACACCTTCAAAGAAATACCAAATAAGCCACTGGATGAAACATTTATTAAAAGCACTTCTGATCTGCTGCTTCACTTTAAACCTCTATTGCTGTACAGCCAAGGGAGCATTCAAGTCAACTTTGCTAACAGTCACAATAAATACAGAAAATATACATAGATATTGCTAAAATCTAATTCTCACTTGACCTCCACAAACGGGCTTAAATTGGAAGGCAACCGGACTTTTGCTCAAGTCTTTGGGAATTCTGTCGCACCAGAGCAAACTCTAGTCTAGCATGGAGGTCCATCCTCTGAAGTCGGATGCAAATCAAGTTGCATAATAAAATTGATAGAGCAGTTATTTGTTAATTAAATGGATGACCGGCAGAGACGCATAACTTGCATGTTGCACTTGCATCTAGCTTGCAAAATGTGGCAATTTGTTAGATTGTTTTGGACAAAATTCATTATTTTTGTAAACATATGTTTCTGTTAAATTTCTGGAAGAGACATTGTTAAATGGCACTATATAAATCAGTGGTTCTCAAAGTGTAGGATGCTTCCCCTTTATATCAGGGAAAAAATATTTTTCTCTATAATCATGTTTCAAAACCACAGCTTCAGTTCAGCACAACTCAGACTTGTTGCTTCACTGGAGGATCTTTCAGTAAAACTAGACTTTGTGAAAACAGAACCTGTATGTTAGTATGAGATAATGATGTGAGCTGATTGCTGTTTATTTTTTCAGCTCTAACACCTGCATGTCGTCATTGGTTGGTGTTTGCACGAAGGCGCGGCCCCAAAAAAAGCTGCAAAGTGGATCAGAATGAGTCAGAATAGACTTAATGGTGATTTAAGTGTGCATGTTAAGCAAACACAGTCAAGAATTGGTCTGATATGAAAACGATTTGGTGCACATCCTGTACACGGGTTTCTATTTGAAGCTTTCGATTCACAAAGATTTTTTTTTAGGCAATTGGCAGAACATCAGTCAATAAACGCAGACAAAGACATTTCATTTACTACACTCGACTGAGGCATCAGCTTGACTTATTTGGCTTTTTTGATTAATTTTCTTTTAATATATAATATAAATATCTATATATACATATATCATTTATATAATAAATTATATTAATATACCAATAATAGCAGTTATTATTTATTTATCAGCTGATGATGCTTGCGTTTGTTTGAGCTTCCACACCTTGAAATCGCGTGAAGTGAAATCACTCTAGCTCCCTTCATTTGAAAGCAATTGTTAATCAATGTTTGATTTGTTAAGAAAGGTTTTTGTTTTGATGGTTGTTTTTTTTTTTATTTCATTTTTATCGTGTAAAGGAAAGAACAAAAAGCAGTATAGGATGCAGGAATTGTCAAAGTAATCTGCATCGGTATCTGCCTCGTATCAGTATCAGCTCCGTCAAATCAAAGATAACTTATTATGTATAATCTAACTGTACATGTACCTTTAGCAGGGTTCACTGTAATATACCACAGTAACGCTTGAAAATTCGGACCTGATTGTGACACAATTTTTTAAACTAAGATGCCATCCTTTAAATCATTTAGTTATTTAATCAATAATGAGTTTAGGAAGAAAAGAAAGAAAACCTGATCAAAAGTTGAAGCGTACAATAAGCAGCTTAGTTTGTGTGGTGGAGCTTTAGGTCACTACATCAGTGTATTTGACTGTGTTTCCCCTGTAGACTATGAACCACTGATGAGGTGGCAGTGTGTCTGAATTCTGGCTTCTTTGATTAGTTTGACATTCAGACTGTGTGAGCTGGTCTGACCAAAGTCTGTCTGGATGTTTCACCGACTTACCCGCGAGTCACGCTGTTTGAACAAGACCGAGCATGACTCTTGTTGCTCCAATGCTAACTACCCGTTTGCATGTGTGTGGGTGTGTTTTTTTTGTTTTTTTAATTCGTTGGAGTTCTCTTCAACGTTTGCGTGGACGGACTTAGGAAAAAACGAAAGAGGATCTCACTCCACCAGCTCTTCATCCTTTATGTGAAGCGCACTCTGTCATAACGACAATCTGTTACCAAATACGTGACGCTTTGCATGTTTGGACACGAAGTTCCATCATCATTTTTGACTGAATGTGTCGATGGGGAACATATATGTGGTATCATGTAATTAAACGGGTTGTATCCAGTGAGGGCTTTCAGAGATGAGCTCTGGCCTCACGTTTACGTGTCTGTATGTGCGGACGTGAGCGGAGGAGAAGGTTGCTTCAAACAATGACAGAGATATGACTTTTCTCTTTGGGTTTGTGTTTTTTGAAGTAGAAAGGTAAAGCATAGGATGTCATGTTTTTACAGATAAGCCCTTTTTTAACCTTTTGCACCATGTTTTTCTGCCTGGGTTGTTTAAGTCACAGCCTGAATCAGCAGTGCTGCCAATCACTCCTCCTCTCTTGGTTAAACATTGTTTATTCTAAAAGAAAACTAAACATAAGAGAATTGTTGCTGGCTAAATATTTTACACTTTATTTTTTCATTTTATTTCAAACAAACAGGTTCAGATATAAAAGAGCGGCACAGTTTTATAACCAGTAACATTCCAGACTCGTAGGAACCCCTTAGATCGGATGTAAAACTTCACTGTCAGGTCAGTAAAGCAAACTGGCTTCCCTTCATTTCTGAGTGGAATATAATCATATCATTAACAGATTTGAATCAAATCGACCAATTAAACTCTACAGAATATTCCAGTTTAACCCTATTTGAAATTATAATTATCATAATTGTATATAATTGAAATTAATATCTCATCCCATGCATGAAGCTGCTGAACCGAAGAGCTCCTAAATGCACAAAGGAACATTATCAAAGATCCTTCCTACCAGCAGCTGTGAGACTTTATAAACATCACAGCTCCAAACCAGCCCAACTAGTGTTTATAGGCATGTTTTTTTTTCTGCTCACTTTTAATAGGTTCTCTCATTTAATTTGCACATCTGTGCTGTTGCTGCTTTAAACTGTCACTTTTATAGAAAAATTAACCATCATTTGTTCATTTGTTTTTGTTTTTGTTTTTTACCAACTGCAAAGTATTTATGTAAGCATTTTTTGCCCTAACAGTATTTTATTCTTTACTCCTGTTTATATGCACTTATAGATTCTTTTTGTTGGAATTTTATCACTTAAAGTGCCACTTGCTGGTGTTTCATCAAAGTTTCCCTATTGCATGAAAATACAGTAAGGTTTTTTTTTTTTTTTTTGTTACTCTAAAATGCCCTTTAGTCAAATGACGTTTAGAATGCTGAGGTATAACTATATCTCTTATTGTTTTATTAAAGTTGTGGAAACATTTGTTCCTCATCTGCTTTTAAATCTAATTAGATGATAGAATGATGTGTTACTGAAGTCTTTTCAGCCTACTTCATGCTGTCAGACATTATGTTTAAGTGATCTCATGATCCTACAGGTCTGATGTTCATCGGGCCCTGATCTGCCGCCAAGATTGTGAAGTCAATCACACTTAATTCATGATTTAACAAGTAGGGAGAATATATTTTCATACTGAGCCATGCTTGGTAGCCATGCATTGAGTTGTTGACGATACAGCAATCCCTCACAGCAAGCATGCATGCGGCGACAGTGGAGAGGGAAAAACTCCCTTTTGAAAAGGAAGACACCTCCAGCTCAGTTTGAATTGACCTCTGCAGAGGCCAACTGGGGGTTCAAAGAGAGAGAAGCAGACATAGAAAAACAAACACAGTAACACTGATCTACAAACACTTTCTATGTTAGAAAAGGTAACTGTAAACTAGCTACACAGGTGGAACAATTTAGATCTAAGCCAATTTTCATGTTAAAAGGGATGAAAGAGAGCAATAACTATGTCTAGGAGAGAAACGGGACTAAGCACTGGAAAAACAAACCTATTATCTATAAATGAAGGTGTTGATCTGTTCCTCCAGGATTGTAACACAGACAGAACCAGACCAAATGTAGCTACTTTGATGAGAAGAAGCAGAGGGAGCATGAAATACTGCTGAACTGAAGAATAGAGATAGAATGAAGCAGAAGAATGAAAGGTGGTCCTTATGTCCTGCAGCTGTCTGATACTATAGCAGCATAGACATTCTTAGGATCAATCTAAGGATAGGTACCTTAAAATGTGTGATACCACTGTTATTACCATAGGCTTTAAGCTGTTAAAAAAAGACCTCTAGTGTTGATCATAGGATATCAGCGGTCAGGAAACCATTCTGATGCATTTTTTTGCGTCAGGAGCCAAAATACTGTAATTGGGAACCTCTGGTTTACAACGTTGTAGATAATCCTGTAAATTCTGGATAGCAGGTGTGAATAGCTAAAGTTTTTGATAAGAGTGATTGAACTCTTTCCCAAAGGGTGGAGGAAGAACCTTTAAGACACGTTTGTGATTCGTGTCCCTTACTTTTCTAATGCTTGATATCTTACTTTAATGTCCGGAGGTAGCAGAGACTTGTTCAATCTGAGTTAGTTTTCTATCATATTCTTTTAATTTGTCTTTTAGTTGCCAATATATTTATGTAGTTCATTAAAACATTAATATCTCTGCTTTAACATTGATAATGGCCAATATGAAACAGCACAATAGTGATGCAGGACTTGTCTAAAGTGTCCATAAGGCATCCTCTCGGTCAAATTCTAGTTTGTATTCCAGGAACATCTCCAGCTTTGAAGGAAATGGGTTGTTTTAAATGGACCATAAAAGATCACAGTGGACCTCATATTTATGGACTTTTCACAGGAAAGGAATCAGAAGAAAAGGAGTCAGTTATTTTTTCTTATCTGTGAGAAGACGCATTCCTTAAGAAATCAAGCCCAGCGGCTCTCATACCTTCTTCTTTCATGATGCACACTCATTCTGTTATGCACGCGCTTACATAAGTGCAGGTGAACTGTGCGGGACGCGCTGTTCCGGAGAAGTCTGAATGAGCTCAGAGGAGGAAGTTCACTCTGACCACAGACACATAGAAAGTGGTGTAGTTTTCAACAAAGGAATAAATAAAGAATCAGTTGGGGCCCGATGGAGCACATTCTGTTCAAATCTCCCCTGAGATAGCTGGGATTTATTTTAAGGAAATGTAAAATTTATAAGTTGCCTGTTTCTTAAGACCGATTGGACACACATACTTGAAAGCTTTGAGGATGTGGCAACCTCCAGAAAAATACCCTTGAATTATCTGCTTTTGCTAAAGGTCATAAAAGGTCATTAATCATTTAATGGTAATCAGTCAATCCATCCTACAGAAGAGGATCATTTTTCACTTTTCCATGAGGTTCACCTAACCAGAAAAGGGACAACATCCTCTTGAAAACCAGGATTGTGACCAATAGGAAGAAACCTTAATTTTGGTAATAAAAGGACTCGATGGCTCGTCAAAGTAAGCTGATCACCCCAAACTCATACCACATACATACCAACTTATGCCTGAAAACTGACGTCTGTATGTCGCTAATGGATCCTTTAAGGTCATGTGACCAAAGACTGCTGGTTATATCACCCTCTCAGTCGGAGCCTCTTCTGTAGTTTGAGGTCGATGCTGTTTTTTAAAAAGCTCTTTTTTTCTGGGCTATTTGAATGTTCTGATGTTTTTGGTTTTCTTCTTTGCAATTCTTTACATGACTTAGTCTTATAGGTGCTATATAAAAGAAAAAACAAAGATGCAGATTAACATAAA
Source organism: Jordanella pulchra (assembly GCA_034780135.1). Taxonomy (NCBI): domain Eukaryota; kingdom Metazoa; phylum Chordata; class Actinopteri; order Cyprinodontiformes; family Cyprinodontidae; genus Jordanella; species Jordanella pulchra. Next base: position 9,466 of record JAUZNJ010018050.1, on the reverse strand, counting down.
TCTCCTGATCCACAATTCACAAGAGAAGAAAAACAAAGTTTCATCCTCTGTCGCCTTGAGAGCCCAACGATCTTCTATCTGTTTCACTGCAAGGACTAAAGGCCTCCTAATCTCATAAAAGGTTTTCATACATTACCTCCATCCAGACATTAAGCTTTTGTGTCTCTGACCTCTATAAAAACCCTGCTTTGATGCCGTTTTCCTCTTGGAACCTCCTGTTCCACTTCTTTTTTTGAGTTCATAAAGCTGTATAACCTTTTGTAGGTATTAAAAGCACAGTTCTGCATAGGCACCATTTTAAAGTAATAGGAATGTTCAGTATTTGGAAAAACTAAAACCGAGCTCTGAGAGGACAAATCTTCCAGTGTTTTTAATTAATCATTTTTTTTTCTTGCTCTAACCTTCCTGATTTTGGCTCTGATGTTCTTTTTCCCTTCTGTTTTTGTCGTGGTAGGAATGTGAATCCCTCGGTGTGAGGCTACATAAAGCTCACCTGTCCGTTTGCACACTCTTAACTTGCCATCTGATTTGCTCACATTTCTCAGCCCCAGTACTTTTGTTGACGGCTCACGGTTTCCTGTTGGATTTATTTATTTTTTCTCATTGTGGGGATGGGCTATGATTAACTACATTGTTGTTAAAATGCAACTTTATAAAATAATGTATGACATTTTATACATTGCCAGAATCCACACTGCATATGTCTAATTTTACCAAAAGTAATAAATGAAGAATATTTGATCCAAGCTGTGTGGTAATTGAGTAAGGGTTTTAGTGCAACAGTAATAGAGAGAAAAGCATTGATTGGGACTTGATAAAAACAATATTTACATTTCATTCCTATCCTGCTTTGTAGTCCAGGGCAGAATCATCATCAGCAGGTTTGCGTATCATTGTTGGTTAGTTGTGGGGAAATTTGACTTCTCTGTGCTCTGAGCCTTTCAGCTGCCTGCGATTTTGCGATGGTGCTTAAGGAATAAGGGGAGGACTAACAGAACGATCCCGTTTTCACTTCAAGTTGCTGAACTCTCCACCCAAACAAAGAAAAATTACAAGATTTGTCTCTAGTTGCTTTTTTTGTTCCATTTCCGGTTGTTGAAGGGGTCTGAAAAGTCGCTGAGTACAGCAACAAAGTAGCTAAGTTGGCGACACTGGACTGTCCTCTCCAGTTTTCCTCTAATACGGAAAGGATGAATTGCTCTGTAGCAACCAGTTGGCTTCATCCAGTAAACTGCTTCACAGTAAGACTTTTTCAAAGTCAATTAAATTTGAACATTTTATGTTTAAATTATGTTGAGCTCTGTTTAAAAATATACAGTATGTTATATAACACGCTTTATATGGTTTTAACATATTTTATTTGGGACATTCTGAAGGTGTGGCTGATTATGTATTTGCTGTGGTGGTTCATCACCAACATTTACATGGAGCCAGAGGCTCACTAAAACAAAAAAAACATGGTTTTACGAAACACCCCAGGAGATGTTGTAAGCAAAGGCTGTCTAGTTTTTGATCCCTGGGTGATGGTCGGACATCAGTGAGTCAGTTGAAGGAGAGACGCCAAAGTCCTTTTTAAACCTGCAATTTGCTGAGCTTCAGTTGTTCTGTTGGGAAAAAAAAAAGAAAGAAAAATCCCAGATTATGCCGAATTATTGATGGATGCTCATCGTTTTCTGAGGTGATGGAGATGAACTGAGATTAAACAGGAATCGAAGCTGCTGTAATGTTTTTGACCTGAGCTATAAGTTCACTCTGACAGTGGCTTGACTTTGGTACGGCCACTCTGGGCGTGTGAGAGGAAGTGAGGAGTCTTTGCTGCAGGAAAGAACCCAGAGTCGTGCGGCTTGGAGTGGAGCTTTAATCTCTGCAGGACCGTCGGTTGGCTTTGACGGTGTGCAGCCTCAGATTAGGTCGCACGATTGAACTAGTGGTGTTGTGGTTCTTAAAAAGCTTCTGGATGGCATGTTTTAAGTTCTTCCTTCCTCTGAGCTTCTGTCTTCACTTGGGACTATCACCCAAGCTTAACCTCATTACCCGCTTCCTTCTTCACGCAGTCGCTTCTGTTTTAGCTTCACAAGCCCCCCTAATGTTATACGATAAAAATGCTCCAAAACTTTGAGTGATGCACATGGTCTTACTTTGACGGCATGTTTCTCCGGAGACAACTGGGAAATGCTTCCACCTTATATATATTTTTTTTCTTGCTTATAAAAGGACGATAGTGCCTGTTTTACCCTTCAACACACTTGTTTGCACACAGACACACGATGCTCCTCCCAAGTACAGGGAAACAATGTCAGGAAGTACATTAGCAGGACCTCCATTGTATCTCCCCATACATCCCATGCTTCCTGAGCCAGGGGTGGGTGCTGCCTTGCTGGGACACACTAAAGGAGCCCACTGGTGGTGGAGGGGGATGGACATGTCTGGATCAGAGAAAGACTGATCCGTAATCCTGCAGCCTTCTGCTGCAGCTTCCTAACACTAGTAGATTCTAGATTTGCTGTTTTCAGTGTACGGATACAGTTTCGGATTATGCCAGGTTAAGCTGATCCCAGACCAGTGCACGAGCTGGCTTTAAGAGAGCTTGTTGTGGAGCCTCAAAGGGGCACAGATGGTGGGAGTCGCCACAACCTCAGAGCTGCCTGTGGCGGCCTCTGTGGTCGTTTAATTGTAGCAGAAACAATGGTGGAGCAGGGAGCTGTTTATTCTGAAAGTGTGTGACCGTCATGGCATTTTCACTTGCCTTTCTCTCTATTTTTTGGTCTTTTTTTAACATGCCTCCGCTTCAGTGCAACAATCTCATATCTCTGTGTTCAGGTTTGCCACCACCCAGACTGCCAGGACCTGAACAACAAAAGTCCTCTTCATCTGTGCGAGTCATGTGACTCACAATGCCATCCAGAGACCGCCGACAACATGCACTTTGACCGACACCCACGATTCGACCTGCAACCTCAAGGTAGATCATTTCTTTATTTGGTGCCCCCACCCCGTATAGAGGGGGATGAAGTCAGCCCCTATTACCTCATGACAGGACCTTCACTGTGTAAATATCATGCATGCCAGCTCTTTATTGTTGTCTATATAAGGCTGGTGATGTCAATAATTACCCCTTTTCATGCCGAAACGATCTCATCATTCATGTTAAAGACATTCTGATCAGGCCTGATAACTACTGATTTACTAAACTCGTTGTTTACAGTAGAGTCAGCAGCACGTTCAGTGTTTGTGGGCGCAGGGCGACACAGAAAGTCAGACTGATTTCACTGCTTGTGTTGATGACAGAACAGAAAAGCTACAACCTGAGCTTGGTTCACTCATTCAAAGCTCAGATCCTCCATGAAATCAGCCCCAGTTCTCTGAGCAAAGAGGAGTAGGCTGTAATCTGAGGCTCTGAGGTTTGTGTGAACTCGTCATACGGGGTGTTTTTTGTTATTTTTTTTATCCTCAGGTGTCGACACATTTAAGACATTTTTGCTTTCATCTTACTGCTTTTGGAACCAAATTACTGAAACTTCTGAGAGCTGAAATATTTATCTAGATAAAAACACTTTTCTTTCAAACTTTATGAGATTACGAATGATAGGATTCCTTTTTTTTTTTCCACAGAAGAAAACATTAAGATATAAAGGCTTTCAGTCTAGTTGCAATAGAAAGCATTAGTAGTGACTGCATGTTTAGCATTGTGGGAAAAAGTCCAACCACTACTCATACTCGTGGTTCCACCTATCAGGATACGACAGAAATCATCTGGTTCCAAAATTATATAAGTTTAACCTAAACTAATTCAACTTTTCCATAGCACTTTTAACAAATATAAAAAAATAATTTGAGTCTGTTATTTATTGGTCTCTTAAGGGAAGGAGACAGGAAGAAGGTTTGCTATCATCTTCACCACAACGATTAGGTTTATTAAGGTTTGTTGGTTAGTTTTTCTTTAGTTCTGTAGACAGTTGTAATCAGATCAAAGCGTTGGATTTAAATAAGCTTAATGAACTTATGTAAAGCTGAACGATCTTAATGATCGTCTAGCGATTCATTGACATGCAGACATTTTTCTAAAAACCAGACTTTTCTTTCCATGAGATAAAGGGCTAAAAATTTTTAACAATATGCTGAATTTAAAAAAAAGTAGTAAATCATCATATTTAATAGTTTTATTGTCCCACTGGTATTAAATACTGAGTTACTAAACAAAAACACGTTTTCTTACACATTATTAAAAGTGCAGCGGGCTGCAGGGGCCGGCATCAACCGATCCTGTAGGTCAGGTGTGTGGAAGCAGGGAAATGCCTGAAACATGCAGGGCGGTGAGTTAAAAACCACACCTCTAGTGGACGGTGGTGAGATTGCAACATGGATGTTATCCATAATCAGATGGAAAAAATCTAAATTAATAAACCATTTTTTGGAATATTTGTTGACATTTTTAGCTATTTTATTACATCTGGATTCTCGCTTTTGCTTTCGTCACATTTTTGCTTTTGTTCTACATTTTCTCTTCTGTTTAAGTGTCTCTCTGGAAACCAGAGTCAGACTCGCCGGTTCTTCTGGTGAAGAGAAACTATTTCAAAGGCAAACTTGCACAGTTTTAAACCAAGTTCTTGGGTTTTACCATTTCACAAAACTTTGCATGGATTTGATGACATCTATTTTTTTTTAACTATATGTGTGGAAATGTTTAGAAACCGCCTCATAACTTTTTCCATCCAGCTGAGTAATGAAAATGGCTTCTCTTCAGAGTTTGCCGTCGTCCTTCCTTCGTTCTTGGCCGTGTATTGACACACACACCTGTATGCCCTGCAGCTGCAAACTGCCAGAACTCCTGCTTTTATAGAGAGAATCACACTTGCTGGTGATCAGTCAATGAAAACTTGCACATGCTGATGCAACTTTTCTCACTTAAAATCCTCTTCAAATTGCAATGGTGTCCTTTTCTGTTGTTTCCTAATGTTTCAATTCTGGTTCATATTTCTTGAATTAATATCTTTTTTTATTCAATGAGCTTTGATTTATGTTTGGCTGGTACATAATATCCTAAAGATAAAAGGAGGTCGACTTTCTTCTCCTGTTTTAAGTCTCTATGCATATTGTAAGTAATAAACGTTGTTTTCTGTGAACCAGGCGGTGCTATTTAATTAAGGGGATTGTTTCTGAGTGTGTTTTAGTCTTTTGCTTTGACGCTGTGAGGCGCAGTGTTTGAGGTGAAATGAGTTGTGTTCCAATAGAGGGAGTGACTTCTGTGTTTTCTTAACCTCCAGCTTCCATCCTGGCTCGGAACGTGTCCACACGCTCCTGTCCCCCACGCACCAGCCCCCCCTCTGATCTGGAGGAAGAGGATGAGGGGAGCAACGACCGCGGGTCGGTAACCTTCCTCTGCCGTCCTGCTGGTGTTTATTCACTCCTCCTGCCTCTCTGGCTCTTCTCATCCGAGGATCGTTTACGTTTTAAGCCATGAGACGATTGTTTTGTGTTTTTAAGTGTCTGTTCTGACATCAGGCTGGAAGTTTCTTCTTTTGAAGAAGCGGTGGATTATTTCCAACATGATTTGTCTTTGCGTTCGCTTTGCAGAGAGCGTAAAACGGTGGGGATGAAGTTGGGAAAGAAGAAGCCAAGGAGACGACACACAGATGTAAGTAACTTGTGTTAATGAGGCGGCCGTTCTGGGTACAGACAGCTGAGCACCTTCACCCCTCCAACCTAACGCTCCATCTGCTGTCTGCAGGATCCCAGCAAGGAGTGCTTCAGCCTCAAGTTTGACCTCAGCATAGACATCAACACGGAAATCGTACCTGCTATGAAAAAGAAAACACTGAGGTCAGAAGGGTCAGATAGTGTCTTCATAGAAGCTTTAAGATCCCCGTTTGAAGCCTCGTCCTTCCCTGTGTGTCATCAGAGAGGTTTTAGGTCCGGTGTTTGAGAGGAACGGCATCGAGCTGTCACGGGTCGACCTGTTCCTGGATCAGTCCAATACGCCGCTGTCCCTCCACTTCGAGGCTTATCGCTTTGGAGGACACTACCTCAAAGTTAAAGGTAAACATTGACCAGCTTTCTGTCTGAACCACTGAACTTCTGTCCAGAGTTTAGTTACTAAATGAGTTTGGAGGAAACTTTGTAAACTGATTTTAATCATTTTTTGATTCTGATTAAATAGTTAAATAAGCTAATTTGGTGAATCAGTTTGCCTCCAAAAAGAAAAGAAAAACCCAAAGAGTCTTTTCACCTTTATTCCCATTTTTTTACTTTTTTTTTGTACCCTACCAGGTTTGGGATATTTAAAGAGTTTTTTATAGGATCTCTCTGATAAGTTGGATCTTAATAAAATATAAAACAGTTGTATTTTCTTTTAACATTCAGACCTTCATAGCTTATGGTTTTAAACTCTGCCTATAGGTCTGTATACTAGATCTTGTTTTGATCATTTTTTGTGTTTTTTTGATAAGTAAAAAATCTACAAATCATAACCTGAGCTTTAAAGGAGTTATCTCCAAGTTTTACTCCTCCTGACCATGATGTTCTATTGTTGTTGGTTTTTTTTTCCTGAAACTGAGAAATGTAAGAAGAAGCTGTTTCTCGGCTCCATTGTGGAGCTATTAGGAACCGCTGAGCTCCGTCTGGCATTATTTTAACCTACTATCGCCACTAATGCAGAATCCTTTTGTGTTGATGTTGGCATCATAACCACAAATATATATTCATAAATGTTGGACCCGGCAAAATTCACAGATCAATTATTTAAGTACAGTAAATATATTTTTAAAAAGTAAAGTCAATACTTCTGCACCACTCTTTCAGAGTTTCTTTGGATGCATCATATTAAAAAATATTTTTTTTTGATGAAAAGTTGTAGCTATGACCTTTAAATAATATTTCAGTCTAGATTTACTCATCTAAAATTTGAAAAGTTCCTTACTGCTCCTCCGAATCCTTTTATTCTCTTTATTTGTGTTGCTTTTATGCCATTTCAAAGTCCTTTTCTTTTTATTCACTCTGAACTGCAACTGAAATGTGTTTTAAATCAAGTTGCTTTGCAGGTTTATAATACAGGAATTATATGTATTAAAACCAGCTGCTCTAAACGGGTTAGAATACATGGATTCAGCCTTTTAATCAATTTCCTTATAGTTAGTGTTCATATTAGTGAGAGATTGATGGATTGTTTTTAATGCATTTATTCCTTTTTGTAGTTTACCAGTAAAGGTGTGGAACTGTGCATTGAATGTTTGCACATCTAAAGTCAAAATATCTAAGCTAAGAAAGGCTTGCTGATTAGTATTTTAGTTTTTAACTGATATAATCTACAGCAGAATTCTGTTTAAATTAATACTTAAAACATTGTTATTAAAGGAATGCCAACTATACTGCCAAATAAAAGGCAATTTAATACAAGAATATGATAAAAATAGTTGAAGGAGTGAAATTGGTTGGATGTTTTTCAGCTAATATTTTTAAAGAAACTGTAATAGAATTTTAAATAACAACAAAATAAAGAGACTGATTTAAAATGTCGAATTCAGAAAAAAAAAATCCATTACTGCTAAATATTTTTCAATTTTGCTTTAAGTTGTAGTAATTATTCATAGGTTGGATTTCGGCTTAAACTCCAAAGAAATATCCCATAATAATGAGAAAAGAAAAGAGATGAATTGTGTGGATTTAAAGGATACTTTAGATTATCTAAATTGTTTTATTTTGTTTTTTTAATTGGCTGAGAAAGTCAAACTAAGTTTTATTTCACAGTTCCTGACTTAGAGGCCTAAAGGCAGCCGCCTTTAACTGGATGATAAATCAGCTGTCAAAGCTGGAAAGTTGCGCTGTTCTGCCAAACTATAACATTGAATCATTTTTTGTCATAAAGGAGGTTGTACAGTTTCCGCTCCTGTGTTTTCTGTCTGTGTTTATCACTTTAGTTTTCATTATTTTCACAGATAGAAACATTTCATTTTATTTTTTCATTCCTGCAGCACGTCCCGGGGATGAGGTGAAGGTGGCGCAGGGTGTGAAAGACTTCCGATCCCACAGCCTCCCCATCATGAAGCCCCCTGATGGTCAGAGCCCCTACATCCTGACCCCAACCAAAGAGAAGGTGGCGCATGACTCTCTGGGGCGCCGTGAAAGCATAGATCTGTTGGTGAGTCGCTGCTTTTTCCCTGATCTGAACCCAAACTCTGACTCTCCCAGAAGCTCCGGTTGCTTCTGCCACATTTTTTCCTCTAATTTTCCATAACTTCACTTTTCTTCCTTCCATCCCATAAAACTTCAGGCCTGTTTTGTTTCTCATTTTGATCCCATCATGACCTCATAGTTTCCCATCTCTGAAGCTGAATTTTGGGAATTAACGTGTTGATTTCCATTTGAACTTCTGCTTGTTCTTTAAAGGCGCGTTCATAGATGAGATAACTGGGCTTTTTTTTTTTCATTATTGCTTGCTATAATGATTAGTTTACTCTGGAAGGCTCACTGGTATTTCCACTTCCTATGGCTGCAGGAAGCGGCTGCTCTGTAAGTGATGAGAGATACTAAGAGTCTAACCTCTTGATCTATCTGGCTGCAGAACATGAAGGCTGGAAATGAGGCCGGCTGCCAAAAGGTTCCAGCTGTGTCATGTAAGGACACCAGTTCTAATGCTTCCACCTGTTTTAAATGTTATTTTACATTAGAAGCACGAAGACCAAATAAATCAGCTTCAATTTCAAATAACTTTGTTGAAATTTCTTAATAAAATGACAATAATGTGGTTTTCATCGGTGACTCTTCTGTTTTCAGACTTTAAAGGCTCCTTGATTGATTTTTTTTTTTTTATCTCTGTAAATAAAATCCCCGTTGGATTGAAACGGTAACATTGTTAAAGGCGATAGCTCCTTCCTGCCAGTGGGCGGCGCTCTTGCACTCGCTCGTTCTTGTTCCACACTTTAAGCTAACCAGTAGCCAGGTCTACTCGTTGTAATGCTACTGTTCGGTTGCTAACTTAGCAACTTCGATGCTGTATTAAGCAACTTTTCTGACCCTTATAGATATAAAAAGGTGATAACATTGTTTTTGCGCTTGTTTTTGGAGACTTGGCCTCAGTTTACCATCTTCATGAGTGTTGCTGCGAGCCTTTCACTCCTCCCATTGTTGCTAACGTAGCAACTTCGTTGCTAAATTTTAATCACTTTTCAGACCCTCTAGCAACTTTTTATTAAAAAAAAAAAAAAGACTGTCTGAGACTTTTTTCTGTCGCTACTTTGGTGACCATCAACCGCGCTACGTTTACTGGTGTGATCGATTAACTGGTGACGGGATCAAACTGGTTCTAGCCGCTGGAAAACCGCTGGAGACCCTTTTCACATGACGTCACACAACTTCCCTTTTGGCTCGAAGCTGTGTATCCTTAGTTCCGGTGTACATAGTAAGTAATGATAAAGTTGTCTGTTTCATATATATATATATATATATATATATATATATATATATATATATA
>JAUZNJ010018039.1:0-17344 GCA_034780135.1 Jordanella pulchra | reverse complement strand
AGTATCTAAACTTGATTTAAAGCCTTCAGTTGATCCCCTCCCCTACTGACCTTAATCCTAATATTGGTGAATGAACCTAAACGTATGGTCAGTGCATTCAATGCGACGTCATTCAACTCCAGAGCCACTTATTTCCAGAGTTTCTTCCAGAGTGTGTTTCCGGTACTGAATGTAAAAATGGCGGCGCCTGGCCTGCAGTATGGTTCTCTGGTTTACCTTAGGAACTATTTTTTTCCAAGAGCCATTGGAGCAGTAAACACAAAAAACATGCTTAAGATAACTCTACAGAATTGCATTATTATAGTCACATATGCATTTCATGATTTTATTCAGTCTAATAATTTCTGTATGTACATATTGTACAGAAAAAGAATGTTTTGTTGTAACTTTCCATTAATTAAAAGATGGATATCTGTTCATTTATTTATGAAAATAGCCTCAGACACTTTTTCTTTTGTAAAATCCAAAGTTTATGTTACCAACCATTTAGAAAGTAGGTTCTCTGAGCCTCCAGCTCTCTGAGGCTGGTCAGTCCCTGAAACTATTTCTGAAAACTGTTTAATCTGTAAGTGCTTCATACTGTGGGTGGACTTTTTTTTCATAATGCAACATTATGAAAGCTGATTATATTCTGAGAGTTAACTGTCACTTGAAGGGAGCTCGCAGGTCATGTTCTGTTAGTCATTGTTATGATGAGTCATTCGTGCAGCAGCGCTGGAACCATCAGCACCAGAAGATGAGAGCTCTGCGTCAGACATTCAGTTTATTTCCACAGACAGACACAACACTGAGCTTTTTTTTCATGTTATCTTTACCGACATTCAGAAACCAGTGAGGATATTAAGCTGCTTTCTTTGGTCTTTCAAGCTCAGTGACCATTTTTTATTATTAGCAAGCAGAATAAGAGTCTTTTCATTATGATTTTCTTCTTGTTATTCTAATATTTCTCTGCATCAAACATTAGTAGATAAAAGTCGATTAGCATTTGACACCATCGAAAGACACTTGACCTTACTTTGAATCACAACCTTAAATTAATAATACTTGAGTTAAGAGTTTAACTTCAACAAAGGCAGCTGTAAATAAATAGGTTTTTAACTTTGATTTAAAGAACTCAGGCTTTCAACACTTTTGCAGGAGGTTTGTTCCAGATAAGTGGATCATAGAAACTAAATGCTGCTTCTCCATATTTGCTTCTGGTTCTTGGTGGACAGAGTTGGCTTTACCTAGAAGACCTGAAAGGTTTGGGAGGTTGATATGCTGACAATAAATCTGTTATATATTGAGGTACTGATTCATTTAGTGATTTATAGACTAACAGAAGGATTTAAAAGTATATTCTTTGAGCTACAGGTAGAAGGTGCAAGGATTTCAGAGGTGGGATGATGTGTTCTACTTTCTTAGTTCTAGTGAGAACATGGGCAGCAGCGTTTTGAATCAGCTGCAGCTCTAATGGACTTATTAGGCAAACCTATGAAGAGGCTGTTCCAGTTATCAATTCTATTAAAGATAAATGCATAAATAAGCTTAGATCCTGCTGGACATTAGTTCTTTAATCCTGGAAATGTTCTTTTGGTGATGAAAGGGCTGGCTTGGTGCCTTTAGGTGCCAGATCGGAGTCCATCATCACACCAAGACCAATCAGGGATTTCTAACTGTAGTTGCTGAAGCTGTGAGCAAACTACTGCATGAAAAACTGAAATAGATGCTACTAGAAACTGCTTGTTTTTTGTCAATAAGCAGAAGTAACATGGTTTATTTGAAAGAGACAAATATAAAGATCAGTTTTTGGTTTGTGATAAAAGGGAATAGTCTTTAATATAAGAAAACCAGTTCAGCTGATTTTTATTTAACAACTGTGTGCTTTTTTTCCTCTGGAGCTTCAGGAGATTTTATTTTGTTTTTTACAGGATTGTCGTAAAAAAAAATGTTTTCAAGGCAATCATTTATTTAAAAAAAAAAAGTGGTTTTAATTTACACACTAATACTGTTTTTATTTACTGATTTTGTTCTGAACTTTTGCTGCTAGAAGTGAAACTGCCTTAAAGAACATAGGTGCATTTTGAAACACCTCCTCCTCTCTTCTGCTCTATTAGCTTCAGTGTATATCTTGTCCTTGGTGCTCAGTGCATGAATTTAAATTTATGTTTTGAGTCAGCCTCTTATTTCTCCTCATCTGAGGTTTAAATGCCACAATAAACGCTCCCTTTTCCATCCTGTTCTCTGACGCAGAAGCCCGGCGGCACTCCCACACTGAAGTTGAGCTGAACACAGCATCATTTCCTTAATTACATTCAAGTATGAGCGAAGGGCAAAAGAGGGACCAGGGATTTCTTGTAAACAATTCATTCCCTGTTTACAGAAAAGTCTTATCTGAGGATGTGCAGGGATTCAGTGTGATGAAGATTATTATGAGTGGAATAAGTAAAGGAAAATCTGATATGATGATAATCAGAAAAAGGAATAGCTGTTGTTACAGAAGGACATTCAGACACTATTATGCATTTTTTCCAGTTTATCTTATTGTAATTTCACTGCTCAGATACTTACCCACATGGACTCTATAACTTCCATTTTAATTCTGAGATGCATGTATTTTTAGAATATTATTGAAAAAACTAAAGAAATGCCATTAATTTGTAGTTGATATACTGAAGATTTAATAAGTTACACTTTTCAAAGGCACTACAATCTAAATTTTCCAATAATTCTAAAAAAATGTTTTGGCAACTCAAATGAAAAAGTAAAATAATACATTTAAAAACTCTGTGTGTTGTTTCAGTACATTTTTCATGTTAAAATTCTTTTTTATATAAATTCAAAATCTACATTCTAAAATTTTTGGTTTGTTTCATTACTTGTCCACAGTTGGAAAGCTGTAGGATCAATCCCATAGTTTCCCAGGATTTTCTAGACTTGATAAAAGCTTTGCTTGTTGTTCCCATTTTAGCACAGTTTAAATGTGAATATTTAGAGTTTTAACACTGATCAATGATGCAGTGTAAAAAAACCTGAGCAAAGGAGAACTTGATATATTTTTCATTATGAGTCTGTCGGTGTTTCTGGTTTGGGAGTTTCAGGGCTTTTCTTCAGGCCTTTAGTGACACATTTTAGACCATTGTCCAGTGTGAATTTCCAGAGGCTGCACAGGAGACAGGACCCTCTAACATCGGACAGGATGTTTATCTATTAGGCCTGGGTATCTGTTTCCTGGGGGTTCAACCTTTTACAGGCTGAAAGTCACTTTTCCTGCAGCAAAAAACATCCTTGAAAAGATTTAAATGCACATTATATTGAACTTTTACACTTAAACCCTAAACATTGATTTATTAGTGTTTCTTTTAAAGGTTTTCTTTGAGCTTTTAAAAATCTATATATCTGCTGTTGATTGTGGTGGCTTAATAAAAGAAGAGATAAACAAGTTTTCAGTTTTTAAACCAATATTTACATTTCTGCTTATTCTACCTGATGCTGCTTTGCAAGTTCTGGGGAAAAAGTATTCTGTTATCAATGCAGCTACAAGCAGAGAAAATGTGCATTTTACAAAAGAGTTTGTGCACAATCGCAGGAAGACTCTGGTCCTGTCAGCGCCTGGCAGCTCAGTCAAACTTTTCCCGTGACTGATTGAAGAGCTGCTCTCTGCAGTTTGCCTTGTTAGGAGACGTCCTGGACAGCTGGCTCCACAAGCAAGGCTCCTTCTCCCCACCTCGTCTCTCTGTCTCTGAACGGAGAGGAAGTGAGGATGTGACTGAAATTGTTCCAGTTTAAAGAGCTGAGTGACAGATCTGACAGCGGAAAACCTTGTTTTGTCTCTATAAGGCAAGAGCAACAAGCTGTCAGACAATACAAAGATACAATCTGACTAAAACTTGGTCATTTAGACAAACTAAACCCGTGAATGTTGTCTTCTGTTTGGTAAAAAGTTAAAATATGGCAAAAATAACAAAAGAAATGATTAAATGACTTGTCCAGGTTGAACAGAAGACTTTTCAATTAAACAACATTTACCTTTTTCTATCTGTATAGAGAAGATACAGCTGTCTGGCTCTTTTTTTCACTATCTGCAGGTCTGAACTTTTAGTCTCTTCATTTGAGATAATTGGTGTTATTTATTTGTTTGTAACCTTAACAACAGAAAAAAGGTCCTTTTCAAATATCTGATCCTGGTTAGAGGTACGAAAAATTAATGTTAAAGAAAAAAAAAAGGAGGTTTAGCATTTAAAACAGAAAAAGGAGAATGTGGAATGTTTTCATCTCCTTTGTAGGAGATCAGTCACACACAATGAAAGATTTGGGGTTAATGGATTATTTTTGGGAATCTTGAGGGAAAAGTATAATCTTTAGGGTTTATTTATCTACTGGTAATAAAAACAAACAGTTTAGAATGATTTCTGTGTTCTGAGAACTGATGGAAGGGGTCCCGATGGGCCCAGAGCCAGCTGAAGTGCTGGACTCTTCCAGTGTCCAAGTGACAGATTTAGCATGGAGTTAAATCCCGCCGGTGTCAAATCCAAGGGCGAAGGAAGTGGGACTGTTTCAGCAAACCTGTTTATGTTGCTATGGATGCATAGCTTGCAGAGCTGTGAAATGTTTTATCAAAGCTATTGTCTGCAGTATGCAAACCTTAAATATGCATACTATTTACTACACACATGTCAAAGTTTCTGTTCACTATAGACCAGAAATATGGAGTAACAGACTCCTGTGCACACACACTAAGGTCCTCGTGCAACCATTCAGTCACGGCCCTTCTGTCTTTTCTCACTTTCTGTGGTGTCCATGCCTCTGTTACCGTACACCTGTCATCTCAGTGTCCGGCTTCAGCTGCCAAATAGTCTTTAGGATGATGTGCATTAGGGATTCCCAGAAGCTCTGCAGGCTGCATTTAGATTGGCAGATGTAGAATGGTTCCAACGGTCAACAAACAAAAGTAGAAAGCTGCTGACAGGGACTTCAGCGGAAGCAGTAACTGGGTTAGAGTCGGAATGGATTCAAGAACTTCACAAAGTCAAGCAAGTCCTGGACTTGTGTATTAGTCAGCATGGAAGTGCTCCAGACCACTAGAGGGACTTGAACAAAGAACAAACCATGTCGGACCAGAGAGTTACTTATATTACCCCACATACGTCTATGCTGTAATTCTTTAACACTGTCAAACTGCGTGTTTGACAAAGACATGAGAAATAAAAAAAAAAAAAAACCTCTCCTGTCTTCTTCCATCCTTCTTTCTTATTTTTTTGTCTGCAGTTGTTTTCTGTTGAATTATTTTTTGTGCTTGCATGTTTTGGAGTTTGCTCTAGACATATTTTTGCAGCTCGATTCATTGTTTTCTGCCCGTTTGGGCCTGTCGGCCACCATATTGAAGGGCTGTGTTAAGCCTGTTTTATTATTATTGATGAACATTATTCTCAGGGACTTTGACTTCAGAGGACTGATCAAGGACTAATGAGGACCTGACAACTTCAACCAGTGTTTAGCCAAACTCTTACTAGGTAGACAATAAATAATATAAATAAACCTATTTTGAAATCAAAATAGGTTTATTTTAGTGTTTATAGATCTTAAAACAGCAACCGTAAAATTGTAAGTTAATAATAATTTTTAAAAGGCTATTAAACATTTATGGGTCAATTAGGAAATATATCTCTAAGAAAAAGGTTACATTGTTTTTAACATTCATCAATAAAAATTACATTTCTGTAATGTCCCCCCCCAACCACCTCCACAGTTTAATATTTTCATCCTTGGTTGTATTATGTATTAAGAGTTATCCAGCTGTTGAAAGGAGGGGAAATACAATTCTGGACGTTGAAATATACAACTTTTATAAAAACATATTTTACTTTTCATGCTATTTAAACAAAGTCACGCTATCATAAGAGAGGTAAAGGAAATTTTAAGTTATATCAGCCTTGATGCTCAAATATGCATGTCGCACATACATTCTGCATGAAAATAAAATACCTGGACATAACGTCGGCAGCTTTTATACACCATGCATTTTTTTCCTACCATACCTAACAATTTGGCCCGATTTAAGGGGGGCATGTATGGCATGGACTGTAAGCTTAAACCACAAAACATCTGGAAGAAGACACAGCTGTTTTCAACATTTTTAAGCCTCTTCATGTTATCCAAAGTGTGACTTGTAAGTTCTTTTTTTTTTTTTACAGTGTGTTAAATATAGTGATAAAATAATGGTCCAAATTATAACAGGTCTAGAATTTTATTCTGTGAACCCTCAATGGGAGTTGTTGCTTATCCACCATGTTTTTCCACATAGTAGTTTCAAATTTAGTTTGGTGGGAGGTGCTGAAACTCATATTCAATCAGTAAGAAACACAGATTTTCCATAAACAGTTTTCTCCTTTTCATTTATCTCTCAGAGGCTATGTTCCCACTGCAGCCCAGATCCAGTGTTTTGTTTTCATGACAGTCTGAACAACACAGATCAGACATTATCAGGGCACTTGGCTCTGTGGTCCTAAATCCAATACATATCTGATCTTTTCAAATGCAACCTGTGTCTGAACATCCAGGTCACATTCATCTGACCTGAACGTTATTAATACTCAACAAAGGTCCCTATTCTCCTTATTGCAATGCAGAAGCAGGAAGAAAAACAACACTGGTGGACAATAATGAGAAGAGAAGTCTTTCTTGTTGACCTTCTTGAAAAACTTTGCATTGTTAAGAAATGAAACATCACTGGACGTGCTGCAGCACTACCATCCATCCATGTTTACTTCCATAAACACAGAGCACGCTTGCTACTCGTGAAATCTTGCGTCCTCTACTGCGCACGTGGGTCAATTAAGCTCTATGAATGTAGTTCACACGAGATCACAGTTGCATATAAATTATACATTATTTGCAAATGTGAACGACCATGCAAATCAGTCTGATTTCACAAAATCAGTCGTAATTGAGCTTTAAGGCTTGCAGTGTGAATGCAGCCAGAGGTGTGGGAAAATATACTGTGTAGAGGAGTTATTTTACATCAACAGAGTTTTTAATCTTTAGGTAGATCAGAGTACATCATGCCAAAACTAAAATATGCCCAACAACACAAGTATACGTCAAAAGACGCATACTGAGGAATGTGCAGAAGTTTCATCTTTTCTTTGATATTTCAGGTTCACTGCATTTTATGTGCATATCAGGGCACAATTTCTGCAAAGTTTGTGTAATTTCTTAAAGTAAGCAAACTACCCCCGTTGTTTCTCTAAACATTCAAAGGAAACACAAGAAGTTTTCTTCTGATTCAGCCACCTCTTTAACATCTAAAACTTCCTGACTGTGTCGTCTTGACTGTGAGACCAAGACCTTTTTGTCTTTTAAAGAAATGCCAATAAAAACAAAAAACTCAAGGGCTTGTGCTGTGCTATGCTGTTTTAGTATGCAGATACTCACAATATAGCAACATTGTCTAATTCACTGATGTATCTAAAAGAGAAACATTGATATGTAAATATATAGATATATAGATATACGTTCTTCACATCCAAGGAATAAAAACAAAACCATAAACATTCAAACAGTAGTGTGGAGTCAACGTGTCGAGACTATCAAAGTTAGATACAGTACATGAGAAACAAGAACTACAGACATTGTCCTCAATGCTTTTGTCATCCTTTACAACAGTTTACAAAAAATGTCACTGGGGACTTCAAACTCTTTGGAGAGTCTTATGAAAACATTTCACACATAAATACACAAAACCTACAACACTTTGACAAAACATATTTGGCTTTGCCACAGTTTAGAGGAGTTTACTACAGAAAAAATAACATCTGTGGTTAAAAGAAAGCACACCCTCTTTAAATGCAGCAGATCCCACACTATTCATGAAACACAAAAACAAGAACTAGAAAAGCTGTGTATGAAAAAGTTAGTGTACCATAACCACTTCTGCATTATAATATGAAGCTGCTGCTCAAGAGCAAAGGGGTTTCTGCAGAGTTGGAAAGACATCAGCAATGATTAGAGTGGATGTCTCAGCAGATTGAGCCTCAGGTCAGAGTGTGAAGCTCAGAGAAAGGACCAAAAGCTCTTCAACAGAGACTGCAGGCTTCAGTTTGCAGGTTAAATGTTATACTTCATGGCAGGAAAACAAAACACTAAACAGGTTTTACTGTTTGGAGGAGTATGAGTAGAAAATCATTCTGTTTCAAACCAAGGTGCAAAGCTGCAAGAAGAAATCTGGAACATCATCCTTTAGGGACATCAAAGTAGAGATGTTTGATCTTAATGCAAAGCTACGTGTTTGGGAAAATACTAACAGAACCTATTGGCACAAACCAGCTGTTATCAACTGGTGGAGGGATAGTGATTTGATTCAGTTTAATAAATTCAATTGGATTTAATGATCTGGCTAGTTTTGCAGCCGGGTAACTTGGACACATTTGTCAGTGTTTGAGAATCAAATGTGTCTCTGTGTCCAGCAGCTGAAAGATTTCATACACAGCAGCTGAGATGAAACAAAACAAATTAAAAGCAGTTAAGATGTTTTAATGGCCTAGTCAAAGCTGAGGTCTCAGCCTATCTTAAGATCTTCAGAGAGATGTGCAGAAGCAAACGTTTGCAAATAAAAAACTTTTCACATCGTTTTTTTAACATAGATGTGAAAGACTGAAAAATCCAGGTAGACGACTGTAGCAGGAGCTTCTCCATCGACTGCTGGGAGTCACTGCTGCTGGTGGACGTTCTACAAGCTTTTTGCAGGTTCTACAAACTGCTGATGGTTCTACAAGTTGCTGCCCAGTAAAACCAGGGTGTACTTTCTTTTTACCAAAACTGTTTCATTCAGTCCAGGCATATTATCTGATTACTGCCTTCTGATGTGGAGCCAAAAATATTTTCTGAGTCCAGGTACTGTTTCCTGCAGATATGGCTCCTCCTGGTCAGCGTTGAATCCTGTAAGTCATCACAGCTGAATTAAAGTCTGAAAACGGAGACATTCAATCGATGAACAAATAACCAGCAATGATTTTGTTGAAGGATCTGAAGTGTGTGCGAGACAACTGGAGCTTATCAGCTTCATGCTTTCTAACACAGGCACAATGGAGAGGTGACACAATGTGACGGGGATGATGACAGGTCCGAGCGGCGGGCGGATACAGCAGCATGAAGAGAGTTCCTGCTCAGTGGAGCCACCCCTCTCTGTCACACACAGGAGCAGCGGTTGGATGCCTCTGAATTTACAGAAATACTGTCTATATATAAATCATGCAGGCATTTTCTTGCGTGTTCTCTGGTAAAACTTGGTAGATGTACAAAATTATTTACACCAGCTGAAACAGACTCGTGTTCCCAGCACTGTGAATCAGATCCAACAAAGGCCTCTAAGATCCAGAGAAAATGAAGGTGTTTGGGAAGTGAATGAGTGCGATTGCATGTGGACAACAAAGTGTAGTAATCAAGAGCCTGTTTTATTTTCACGCTAATGATGGTAAGGAGTAACCCTATACAAAAAAACGCCAAAAAGATTACAGTATATTCGATTTTAATCAAATGTTAAAACAAAAATATAACAACTGCTTTATTTTGATTTGCATGGTTGAAAAGAACAAAACGTACGGATAACTTTAAACCTAACTAGAAATGGTTATGTTCAGATGGAAAGCATATTAAAAACAGACCTTTTGCATTTTTCCCTCCTTTAATTAATTCAATTTCCTTTGGTGTAATTACAACTTTTGAAATGTAAAAATGCTTTAAATGCTTCTGGATTTCATCCATTTTATTGCACATCGTTTCTGTAGTGTCCTCTGTGTTTTAATTCTGCTTTCTAAGAAATACTTTGAACAACATAATTTATCCATACTGGCCTTAAAAATAGTGTAGAAAAAAACACAAAAAACAACCAGCCTGCAGTTCTGTTTGTTCGTAAGCCGCTTTTAAAGTCTAAGTTGAAATGTTAACTGTAGAGAAAGCGGTAGTTTGAAGTTTTCGCTGCATTTTGGCTCTAAAAGCTGTGGAAGGGGGCCGATCATTTCACCCCTTCACCTTTTTGTACGTTTGTAGATTTGGTGGTTTTGTACCCAATGCTTTTCAAAGGTTGGACAATTTCCACAGACACTGCTTCAATTCATACCAACATGTTTTGTACTTTTTAAAAACTAAAGACAAAGACTAAAATTGATCATCATATTTATGTAGAATCCTCCGAGAGGAAATGTTTTGTTTTTTTTTAGTTTACTTTAAATCTACGAACAACATTAGCTAGATATGTTCACGTGCCATTTAAGCTTAGTCTAATCTCAATGACAACAGTTTTATTAAACAAGTTTTCCTGTAACGCTGCATGGCTTCAGGTTAGAAATTCAAATCCTTTGAATTTATTTCAATCATTCATTTAATGAACATTTTTGATTCTTCTAGCAAATGTAAAACTGTTAAAATTTTATATTTTCCCCATGCGGGATAGAAATGTGCTTTTTTTTATTTAGACAAAACAATAAAAAAACAGATAAAAACCTGTTCATTTAGAATTTTGTGGGTTTTATTTAGTCTTTTTTATAATATAAATTCACTTTATAGGGGATTTTATAGACATACATTGAAAACCCACTCTATAAATTACAACATAACAAATGGGGAGCAGGGCAGTGAGTAAATGAAAGCCATTTACAGGTGAACTAAAATATTGGCGCATACTTTGGGATTAAGCTCATAGCTTTTTGTTGTTAATCGTCAGTCAATAAAAAAAACACTATTTTTACTTTATTTAACATTAAACAGGAAATTTCTGCAAAGTTATAAACCTATTTCAATTTTATTTATTTTCTTTTATCTTTAAAGAGTTGCTGCTTTAGAACTGACTAAATGTTTGGTTTGATTATTTCTAAATGAATTAATGCCTGAATTTATCATAGAACCTGAAAGCACACAATGTTTTTTATTCAGCAATACTTTGGAACAAGTCTGCGTTGATCTTGAGAATAACAAATGGTTTACATCATTTCAGAGTAGCTTTGATTTATAAACTAGATTGTCAACAAGTTGTCCTGAAAAACACACTAGAGTTCATCAGGCGGGATATCGGCCCTCTAAATCCTCCACATGTCTGCTGGTGTTCAGTATTTTAGGTTGAATGCTGCTACATGGGAAGCAGGATTTGCACCTTAACTACTTCTCAGTGATTTACATTTAGCCTGAAGTCATTTTACGTCAGTAATTTAGCTTGATTCAATGTTCTGTTAGACTCCAAATATAAAGAATGTTAAATGTTTTAAATAACATTTATCTAGAGGAAAAGGTCCTTACAAGAATACAAATATCCTGACAGCAAAATAACAAGATGTCATTCGTAGATGAGGCTAATTCTCAACTAAAATGATCCAAAATGATGCAACAGAGACCAGTTAGAAAACATTTATGTTGTTGGTATGAAGCTACCAACTATAGCCTACAGCCCAGAACATAACTGGTGAACGAATCCAGCGCACCCTTTGACCGTATCACAGCAACAACTTCCCTTTGACTTCTGTTTTCAGGACATAAAGATTAGATGTGTTTGTCTGTCAAACTTCGTTATTAGACTGATTCAGAAGCAGGATCCCACATACATAGTTAAAAAAAAAGATGTTTGTTTAGAGGTACAACATGGAGGTATGAATTAGCAAAAGGTCGAAATGACCCCAAGCTGATGGTGAATCATGGGGTGTGTTTTTCTTTCATAGCCTTTCTCTTTGGCTTTCGTCAATAAATGCTATAATTGTGGAGAATGTCGGGTACACTTGAGGTACATTTCTAGTTTTTATCTACCCTAATAAAACAATTCCTTTAGTTCTTTTTTTTTCCTCTCCCACTCATCTCTCTGCAGCTTCTATCTGAAGCAGCTTTAATTTCTGCTTAGCCTGAGCCTTGAACGGATAAAAAGGGAATGTGACACAATCTAGATCTTCCAAACCAGACTTCAACTCATGGTTAGATGACTCTAAGCACATTTGCTGTCACCTGTCTGATATTCAAATAAAACATAGCAGGTCTGTAATAAATATGCTTAGATAAAACCATTATAAACAATAAGGTGTAGATTTAATATAAATTATGATTTAAATCTTATCTCTTCTTCATTTTTTTTGGATTAACGTAAGGAGGGAGGCTCTGTTTAAAAGGATTTTTACAGTTTAACTGAATGACTTTTGTCTACACATGGTGCCAGAAGCCTAAACCAGCCATCATTATGCATTAGTTAAAAAACTTTTTTATCAGGAATATTAGAATGTGAGAGTCCAGGTGGAACGACCGACGCATCAGCAGAACAGTGGAGAGAAGCAGTGCTGAGCTCACCGAGCGCAGACCTCTGGAGAGGCAGACAAGTGAGAATTTCCTTAATGTTTCAGAGAATCCGAGTCCTTTTCTACACACTTCCTGACATCGTCCAGTCAGATTTCCCCTCTTCTCCACAGATGATACAGATGTTAGGAAAGTGGAGGGGTGGGTAGAGTCGGAAAGGGCCTGGCTGTCAGGCGAAGGTGCTGTCCGACTTCAGCATGGAAGCGTCTGTGTCATGGAGGCCCTTTCCGTTCATGTGTTCTGTGTGACCATCGATGGTGTAGCAGCCCTGCACCTCGATGATGGAGGAGGCCGTGTATGAGGCCGAGCGCAGGGCGTCCGAGTGGTTCCCAATGCTGCTGCCAAACTGGATGTGATGCTGGTTCCAGTGCCGCCTCAGAACCGCTTGGACCTGAACAAGAAAGACACGGGTTAGACAGAAGGGAGTCCAGGTCGGCTGGACTAGAAGCCTGTCAGTTACAGTCTACAGAACTATGTTGTAGGCTTAAAATGAGTTTTTATTGCTTCATAGGTTGTCTTTTGAAATATACCGGTGTGTTGTCATCCTATGACAACGGTTAGCAAATATTGGTAAAAAATCTGTCAGAATTGGAATTAGCATTGCTGGCATTTTAAAGATTGGCTGTCAGGTAGCAAAAAAAAGAATAGAGTATCTCTAAAACCGTGATCTGATCTCAATACAACTGAAGGTAAAACACTTTCATTTTTAAATCATTGTTGAAATAAAACAAATGAAATAGACTATCTAATCTTCAGTACAGGGGCCAGTTCTACTGGGACCCTGGCCCCTGCCTCGAACAGCTCATATTTAAAACTTTTGGTTACGGGAAAATAATGAGAATTAATTGAAGGTTATTAACCTTTAGAAAATTGAATGTGGATATAAGAATGGACAAAATAAGAGTCGAGCAGCAGGAAATTGGACCTCTGTTGGCTCAGAGATTAGCCGTTACCTCCACCTCCCAGGGCCGAAGGTTAACAGAAGACAACGTTACACAGAGGATGGGAATCATCTCAATCACATTCCTGTTTCTTAATGTGCTTCAGTCTTGCCTCCAAGTTGAGTGACCTTATCAATCGGTATCATCAATCTAACATATCCCTGGTATGTACTTGAGTTTTTTTAGGATGATTTCTGAAGCTGATATTGCTTTTTCTTATCCATATATGGGATAAAAATGTCACAATGACAAATGTTACACAGGTCTAAATTTAAAGAAAAAATTCTAAACAAATAGAATTAAATATTACGGAGAGAGCAGATGGACGGAGTGGCGATGTGTGGACTTTATGGGATCTCAAGGCACAGCTGCTAAATGCACTTATGAAGCAGTAAATACAGATAGAAGAGAAACGCTAATATTGGTCTAAAATATCGGCTGCCCGATGTGTCGTTCTTCCTCTAATGTGAAGAACAAAGACAAAGTATGGAAGAGATTACTGAAGAGGGCAAAAATGTCCGACTTACTTCCCCATTGAAGAAGCAGAAGATGGTTGCAACAAGCAGACCCTAAAATGAAAAAAGATAAAGAAAACATTTCTTCTATTAAGGCTTATGGGGCAGAGCAGTTCTAGGTGCTACAGGGCTACAAAGTAGATAAACTTAAGAAAAGACATTGCATCAATAGGGTTGCTGGTTCTTCGTATTGCAGGAGATATTCTCCTCCTCCTGCCAGGCTGGGAGATCTGATCAGATAACACCTCATCAACATCCAACTGTTTTCAGCTCAGATAATTCACGCCTTCCTTCCTGCTTTTCCTCCCTGGGTTACAACACAAACAACTGTCTGTTATGAGGCTCCTAAAGGGGAAGGATATAATAGATGAGGATATCCAGGCAGCAGTTCATTCTGTTTAAAATATATCCCTTTTTAGTTAGAAGATATTTAATCAACGATAAATTAGATAAAACTCCCAGAAATGTTTCTATGCACGTCATATTAAGGAACTGTTATTAAAAAGAACAATTTATAAATTTTGTAAAATCGTTCTGGTCATTTTAGCCAGTAACAAACCGGTGAGTAACTCAGAGCAGATGGGCTGCTTACCTGGTAATGCATTAGTATGTGCATAATGTAGTCGTATATTTCAGAGGAGACCCGTCCCTCAGGCTTGTAAGGAAGCAGAACAAACTCAATTCCCAACAGAGGAACCAGGATGAGAGTGGCTCTCACTGCCTTCATGTAGAGACTGGACTCTGCCTGATGCGTCACCTTCAGCTTGGTGATGAGAACCCGGACGATGTTTAAAAGAAAGAACAAGTTGACCTGGAGGGAAAAGGAAGTCATGTTAATATTCTTTATGATATACGGTTATTGGGTTTGACTCTGCTATGCTTTTTGTTTTTTTTTTTAGGACAGATTCACTGTCCTAAAAGATTCACTATGCATGAATACAGATCTGCCAGATGTATTTATTACAGCCAGGAGGACAGAACGTTTGGAGTCCTTTAAAGAGCACACTGAAGCTTTCAAAAGTCTCTTCTAACTCAATAAAAGCCATCTTCTTGGTGGAAGGTTTTAAATAACCTCTTTAGACGCCAGCATAATCCTACCAAACGGTTCTCCCAACCACAAAACCCTGACGTTCCATTTAATTCAGTTCTCTCCACCAGGCTTTCAATCATCAGTCCTTGTCTGGAACCTCCGATTCTAATTTCACGCATTAAGATCAGACTCAAAACAATGAATACAGCCTATTTATTTCAATCATCCCTGCAGAAATCCTGAAGATTTGTAATGAAACAAACACTTCCTGCTGTGACCCCTTTGAAGTATTACTGTATGGCAGAATAATATAAAAAGAAAAACATGCCAGGAACTTCAGCAGAGCACAGCGTCACTGATTACTACGGTTTTTTATTAAAGGAACCACCTCTGATTCAGTTATAGAACCGAACCTGGATTGAATTATTTCATACTGATTGTCTGTTTTTAAACATAGCACTCCATGAGACATTTAGCCAATCCCTGTTCAGAGGCCTTTTGGTTGATCCTTCAGTGTGAAAACAAAAGTGAAAGGTAGCATAAGGGCAACAGTTGCAGATCTGTAGGTCAGATCACAAAAAAAGTCTCTTTATGGGTTTCTGTAAAAATAAAATCAAGCATTTGAGGCTTAGCTAGGTCCAGACCAACACCAGGTAAATGGATCACAATTTACCAGTTGTTAAAATCCCTACACAGCCTCCATGTCTGAAAAAAAGGATTGAATTGAAACCTCTGCTTTTAGTCTATAAGACAATAAATGGTGGAAATAAATCATGCAAAACTCAGGTTTTCAGAGATCTGCAGTTTCACAGTACTAAATAAGATTCTGAGCCTTTTAGTTTTTGTTTCTCAGCTCTGCAGGAAAACTTAATAAAAACCTAAAATGGACATAAAATGTGTTTTTCATTCAATTTAGAACTGAAAGCTTAACTGTTTACATGAGTTTTGAACAAAGCATCTGACAATTGAACTGTTTAATATCTGTTTGCTAACATCTTCTTCTAATGTCTTAAAGCAGGGTAGGGTAGTCTTATGTTTGAATAAAAAGCACAAGAGAACAGCGATCACTTTCGCCCACTACCTTCTAACTAAACAGCATTGATTTGTAAATATGTCCACATATTTAAAAGCAAGGGTTTTAAGAAAATCTAGTAAAAGTTATTCTAAAGTCAATTATTTATTTGGAAAATAAGAATGTTGTGCTCCTTCATTTTCCACTTGATTAACCCTGAATTGATTCTGGCACCTATCAGTTTTTATTTTTATTTTATTTATTTTTTTTTTTTATCAGTTTTTAGCCACCTGTCAGAGCATATTCTTATCTGCCCAACAATATTTAAATTGTGTTTTGAAGCAGCAGAACACAGTGAACATTTGGTATAGATAAGAAAAGTGTGAGCATTAGAAGTGATACAGACACCTAAACTTTGTAAAACACATGACATCGAACCATATAATACTATTTATCATAATACCGACAAATAAATTACTCCTTTAATATTATATTATTAATACCAAATGGGAATAAATGCATTTAATTAAGTGGACTATTTGGTGAAATAGGCTACATAGAAAGAAAAGCAGCCAAAATAAAAATACAAAAGCCTAAACTACTCATGATAAAGACCACTTTAGAATATGATAGGAAAGCGTAGCTCTTTGAAGGCAAAAATATGAAAACTTTGGGTCCGAGATGCAGGTTTTAATGAACATAAACTTATATGGCAGACAGCTGACTGAACAGTTCCTTCTGAAATACAGTACGTCCTCTTGTTCTGGTTGGGTCAATTCTTACAAAACAAAACAGGCCTGGGGGGCTATGAATGGACCCTGGGGGGGGGGGGGGTAGATGAAGTGATTTCACAAGACAAACAAAATTAAACTTCTCCACCAACACCACCACTGCAGTGTTCTCTCAGAAGAGGCCAGAATCAGGTCGCTCTGCTCATTGTGCAATAAAAACAGAGTGCCCAGAGACAACATGGAACGGATCAGTTTAACTCTAGCAAGCAAACAGACTGATTTCATCTGAGTCGTCTTACCAAGAGAGCAGCACATATGGGACCGTGGATGATGTAGAGCAGCGATGTCTTGGAGCTAATCCAGCAGCTACAGAGGAGTGAAGAGAGGAGACATTTACGCAACAATATCAGCACATCACAAAACACGAAACCCATTAACAGGACGTCTGTTTACAACAGTTCGACACAAAGATTTGTCATGTTGAACATTTTTTGTAGTAAACGTACTTGTCGTTGTAGTAGTAACTCCGGGCAATAGCATGAATAGAGGCAGGAATAAGAGGAAACCCTAAAAAAGGAGTGAGATTTTAATTAGCTTACAGAGGTGTGTTTTTAATTGACCTATTTGTCTCACTTACCCCATCCTAGCAGATAATACCACATCAAGTGCTGCTTCTCAGCAAACACAGCTACGACGATGAGAGTGTGCAGATAAATTCCCTCACAGAGCATCCAGAAGTAATTACAGCCAAACAAGTAGAGGTGAATAAACTGGGACACTTTACAGCTCACCTGAGGAAACACAAAACATAC
>JAUZNJ010018018.1:0-17347 GCA_034780135.1 Jordanella pulchra | reverse complement strand
GATGGATGGATGGATGGATGGATGGATGGATGGATGGATGGATGGATGGATGGATGGATGGATGGATGGATGTTTTGGTTAGTTTTCCTACTCAGAAACTATTAATTCAAGCTTCTAAGATGAAAATTACAGTTAAACTGCATCCTTTATTAAAAACTACAAAAATAAAAAAATAATGCATGTTTAAACAGTTATAATGTGGATTCTTCTTGGGTTTGTATACATTTTAAATCTGGACTGATACAATACACATTTTAATATTTTATTAAAATAAGAAAATAATTAAACATTAGTCTTGTACTGATAATTTTTAACAACTGATCTTAATGATAGTTCATAAAAACTCTTATATACCCTGAAGTTGTAGTTATCCTAACAGTCTGAACACTCTTACAGTGCAGAATGCTCCCAGGGACACATAACTCATATTACATATCACAGTCAAATACACTTGTACTTCTTATCTGATGGGTTTATGGTTCCTAGATTCTCACACATAAAATATTGACTCAGGCTAATAAAACCAAGTTAGTGGATTTGATTGATCACTTCATGTTAAATGATGTATAGGAGAGAAGAGAGGAAATCAGGCTGTTTGCTTTTAGTTTAGGCCCTTTTATTCAACCCCTCCAGCAGCTGTGTGACAACAGCCTTAATCCTAAAAGCAAACTGACTCCTCTCTGTGGGAACCTGAAACAATTTCCTCTTTCCAGAGAGGGGCAAACTCGGGGCACTCGAGTTTGCTGACTGGCCATAAAATCTTATCCAGGGACATCATTTTCAGTAAGACAAGTCATTACTTGACAGCGGATGCATCAGCCGCTGCGATAGTGAGAGTGAGAAGTTGTAAAGCGCACCGTCAATCTGAGTGAGAAAGGTTGAAGCTGGTCACTGAAAAGCCTCTACTTTTCCCAGGTAACTGCAGGTAATAATGTTTGAGGAGCTGTAAATCAGGTGAGATGGAATAAACACAGCTAGCAGCAACACACAGTTCACAGATTATTTTATAAGGATCTTTTAGAACCAATTACCCTTTATGGCTGTCATATATTGATTTTTATAAACTGCATGTGAACTAAAAGTTAGATACACTCGTTTTATGTTGCATATGTCTGAATAAAGCACATAGAGTGAGCCTAATGTCTCTCCTCAAGTGATGTTGTGCTTTTTCTAGCAGTGTATTCAGCTCTGTAAACTCCCAAATAACACTCAGCAGCACTTAACGCGGTGATTAGTAGTAACTTCACCTCCACTCTTCTTTTCCTACCTATTTGCACACACACACTTAAAGACACCACTCCTCCTTCAAAAAGCTTGCACTGAATTGACGCAGAGATTTCTCCCCTTTTATCTTGTCTTACTCTTCCATTTTGCATGTGTTCTTTTAGCCCTTTTTATTCCACTTTCTCTCTCCTCCCCTGTACTCGCACCCTGAGGAAATCAAAAGGAGAATCATGTTTGTGTCTGCCAGCTATCTCCACCTCCAGTGATACGAACTGAAGAAAGATTCAAGGGAGCCGCATGCCTTTTATCCACCCACAGAGCCTCACGTTTAAACAGATTACTGGTAAAGCTGGACACCAGTAAGACAATTACCGGACCGAGAGATCTTGCTCGATCACGTCTAGACATTGTCTAGACAATGTACACCTCAAGCTGAGAAATGGACGTTTGACCATCCTGTTTTTTTCTTTTCTCTCTTATTAGTGTATTATGATCTTTTTCTAATGGAAACAAAAAGAGTTTTATATATAGTTGTTATTGTAAGGTGGGTTTGCTTCACAGAAATGTGCTTTCCCTCTAGTTTTTTACAGCATTTATGACAAGCAAGAAGAGTAGATCAAGTCACAGAGGGTAACGGAGCATACAAACAATCGCAGCTCCCTCTCTTCCGGTCTACTGGACATTCGGACCAATTAATCGGTGACTTTGAGGGGGCCACGTGAAACCCAACCATTGGATGAGCAGACGCCTGCAGCTGATTGCCTGGCTCCCTTGTCCATATCCACAACAACCCACCCTAACTCTGGAAAACACCCAATAAGATTGGTGTAAACAGCAGTTAGTGTGTGGCCTGACCTTGTTGGAGGGCACTGAAGTTGGAGTGTAGATGCATGGATGGGTGATTGGATGAGAACATCAGGAATATTACTGCCTGATCGATGGAGACTCACAACTACTGAAGGTTATATACTATGATTATCAATGTGTATTTGACAAACTTTACATTTGTTATAGTTATAATATATGAAACAAAATATTGTAGCAGAGTTTAAGAAACACGAAATAAAATTATGGTACATATCCATATCATTCACATGGCTTTGTTTTCCAAAAAGACATAACTTTTATATTATATACATCACTGTACATTGATTTTTATAAAGTCTGACACGTATTTGCTTTTTTAATCTTTAATTAAACACACATCATCAGTTACAAAGACTGGACATGTTTTTATCCCTGTTAAAAGTGGGCCTGTCCTGTTCTTCATGTAGCTTAAAAAAGGGTTAAAATGTTTTCTTTTTTTTTCTCGTGTCCTCTTTATATTTAGCATGTGCAAAGATATAAAGTATCAACTTGTTTGGTCCTTTTCACAAAACACTAATAACCTATCACACATATCTAGATATCACAGACAACTCCAAAATCATGTCTTTTTCCCTTTCACTTTGAAACATTTTTTGATAAAAAGTTACAAGAACCTCAAATTATTAGTAATATAATTGTGTGTTTTTTGCCAAAACGTCTAAACTGTATTAAATGCTATGAGTTTTAAGGCACACAGGTTAGAACCTCCGGTCGATACTGAGACATTAACAGTGAAGGCCTTATTCATTTCAACAACTATTTCTTTTACAATATTTAGGTGGGAAACAACTATTTTCAACAAAAACAAATCTTTTTAAGGTGAGGAAGCAGAAAAAAGGACTTTGAAGACACACTAATCAAGAAGAATTTAAAAACAATAAGGTCTAGCTAGTTGAAAGTACAAGGAAATTACATCTGGTTCAAAAAATTTTGCACAGTACATGTTTTTAAGCATAAATCCATTGAAGTGAAACCCTAGAACTGAATATCATAAACTCAGAGATCTCAGACTAATACTTGGACACCAGAAATAAATTCAGACACCAACATGAAGCCTAACAGGGAGCCATTTGTCTTGGCCAGGCACTCTGTACTTTGCACAGACGGTCTGGGTAATTGGTGATACATATCTAATATCACCAGTCATCGCCTCACTCCCGGGACGATTCAGACCAGCAAAGAAGCGGACTCTGTAGCTTTCAGAAAGAGAGAGCAAAAAAGACGCTCAGCTTACAGCCACATGGCTGCAGCTGACCAACCCGCTGCCTGAATGCTATTCTGCTTCCCTCACATGCTAGGCACTCGGAGAAGCCGAGGGGTGTCCTTACAAATTCACACAGGCAAAGAGGAGTCACTTTATACAGCAAGAAAAGAGAAAACTCACTCGTATGCATGAGGGACTCCCCACCATCCCCACAATCGTAAGCGCATATGATCTGTTAGCTTTTCCTTTACCCTCAGAACATTACTTTTCATACAAGAGCGTGATCCAAGCCTGCTTGTGGGTGTTAAACAAAGCATGGCTTTTGGTAGGAACTAGTTAAGACACAGCTGGACTAATAGAGTGGGACTAATTAACTACAGGGTTGCTCTTGGAGTCTTCTTGTCAGCGCTCTCTGGATGGTTACAAAGACCTCCCGAAGAAAAAGAGGAGATATAAAAAAAAACAAGCTTCTTTCTTCTTTGTGTTCTCTTAGGGGAGAAAGAAGACACCCAGAATGGATTTTAATGACATATGTGAAACAAATGTGATCCTCCCTCTATTTTCTGAGACTGCCAGTGGAATTTAGTGCAAAAAAAAAATACCATGGGCATTGTGGTCAAAGCATAAACACCATAAATGAGGATGCAGCATGTGAGAATTGTCACCACATGTAAAAATAAGAGCCAGGCTTCTCTCCGTCGCCTTTTTCAGACTGTAAAAGCTCTGCAAAACATCTGCAAGTTTACGAGTTATCTTTAAGTATCTTATCATAAAAAAACATATCATTCCAATCCACAGTTCTCACAGTTCCTCTAGCTCTTTGATTTTCAAAAAATAAGAGTACACTTCCGGGTAAAAAAAAAACAGCAACTTTTATGCCACTGGGCTATGACCCATTAATAAAGGAGACTAGAGCAGAACATGTGTTTTTTTTATTGTTTTCTTTTTTTGCAGTGATAGCTCCAGAAAAAAAAGGAAGTGAAAAAAAAAAGAAAATGTGAATTAACTCTTTAAAGGGCTGTGTCTTTCCAGCATCTCTCATCTGAAATGCTTCACTTTGTTGAAAGGAGGAGGCTGAAGGAGAAGAGATGATAAGCAGAGGAGCGTGGGGGAATCAGAAAAGGAGGAGGTGGGAAAGGTCTCAGGACACGAGTGATTAAGACGATAAGTAAGGGGTACTGGTAAGAGATGAAAGAAGTGACCAAAATTTTCTTAAGCGGTTTATATGGAGCATAGAACAAGTTAGCGAGACTAGATTGTCCTTTCAACAAGACCTCAGTTAATCTTTGCGAGTCTTTAATACTGTTTATGTAATTAGGTTTGAAAAACAAACAACTCTCTCTGGCTGCTTCCAACAAAAAAATACTTTATGCCAAAGCATTCTCCAATAATACTCTTTTAGCTTCAAATAAATTCCTTTCTAAATTTAAAGTCCCTTTTCCTGTCTTCCTGTCTTCATCACCCTACGGTCTGTCCAAGAGGGATTCTCCACTCTCACTCTCTGTATTGCGGGCGGTCTGGACAGAAGACTTGGTTTTATATGGCCCAACGAGAAAATGTGATGCATTAATAGAGTTCATGTGACAACTACTGGTTGTGCCACAATAGATGTCCATAACAGAGAACAGTTTGGGGAGGGCCTCTTTTAGTTAATGCTTTTGACTGGAGACTTCATGACAGGCTAGATCATCCAATTTTAGAGTTTGACCTTTTATCTACAAGAAATGCTTAGAAAACTCCATTAACACGTTATCCTTATAGAAATCATCCGCGGAACTGACGAAGCTCTTCCAGCTGCAAAGAGTTGGCCAACTCAATTTTAAAGCTTATTTAAAAAGAATGGGATATCATTGGAGTTTATGTATGTGAATTCAAGTGTCTCATTACATGTAGCAATTAGAGGGAGTTAAAGAGGTACTTGAGAACTGTGAAAAAAGTATTGTTCAAGATGCATAAGCAAGTGGAAAGAAAGATGAATATCTAACAAAAGAGACACACTAGAGGTTAATACGCAGGAATAAACAGGGACAAAGTTGGCAAAATGGAAGAGAATCAGGGAGAACACATAGGGAACAAAGGGGTGAAGGGAAAGGAAATAAGAAGGATAGACAAAAGGTGATGTTTGAGACTGAGTGGGAGGCACAGAAGAAAAAAAGGGGGAGGAGAAAGAGAGAGAGAAAGCACAGGGATGCATGAGGAGAGAGGAACAAACTGACAGTGAAATGAAAGAGAGACTGGAGTGTAGGTGGGAGACAAGGGAAAACTGCAAAGGGAGGGGGTTTAAGGGGGGAGGTTAGACATGAAGATGAAAGAGTGAGAGAGAAAGGAAGAGAGACAACAGGGTGAAGCTGTCGGGTAAAAAGTGAGCAAAGTGCCAAACAGATAAATAACCAGCTTACTGGGATTACTGAGAGAATGACACAGAATTTACCCAAGCCAGTATGACGTGGCAGTGATAGCTCCTAACCCATATAAATCTGAACGGCGTCCAATATGTCCTGCGGCATTTACTGTTGTCACTGTGCTCTGATGCTACAGGAGGCTGTTGTTTATGTGGGCTCCCACAAAACAGCTTTAAAACGGAGGAGTTGTCTGAAACTACCTGGGCCTAAAAATATGTAGAGTAAGAAAGAACATGATGCATGGTTAAACATGTAAACAGTTTCAACCAGCTCGTTACACAAACGTTATTATTTGTGTTGTTGCATCTCTTCACCTTGTTAGAAAGAGTTGTCTAAAGCTAAGCCATTTGTCATGCTTTCAAGAAAATCCTTCCCAGAGTTTACAGTTTTAAATGTGTCAGTGTGTCCTTTTCTTTTAGTAAAATTTAGTCAAACCTGAGCGGAAAATCCTGTAACTGAATCATTAGCATCACATAGTTATTTGTGAAAGGCGACACATAGAGATTCATTTTTTTAGATTAAGTAAAACGACACCCATTCTCTTAACTTCCCAAAGCAGCTGTGCATCAAATCAAAGTCCAGTTAAAATCGAACCATAAGATGAAATCCAAACTATAACGCTATTCGCTGATTAATTAATTTTAAAATCCATGTGTGATGCTCTTATTTTGAAGTAAGAAAGGAAGTGGCTTTTGTTGTATGGATGAAGTCGACCAACGAAAAGGCTTCTGCAGGGGCTGGCCAACAAAACCAATAAAAAGCAGGTAAAAAACACCCCAAGGAACCTTCCACTGGTTTTGAATAATTTATGTGGTAATATCTTGAATAATCAGTAGGACTGAAACAAACAAGAGTTGGTTGGTTTGTGAAAATAAAGCAGCAGGATAACTGTTAGCCAATAAAGTTAGCATCAAATTAGCTTCCTTCTTTTGCTACTATAGAAAGCTACTACTTTATTTTCTATGAATGAATCTAAATTGTATTCTTCTGTTCAGAATCTATTTAGACCAATCTCTAATAAACAGCAATCATATAGTCATTGACAAACAGAAAAAACAGCTGGTTTTACCTGTTTTAATTCTGTTCTAATTCTTACCGCTAGCCGCTAAGTATTGTAATGTTGACATCTTCCTCCACGTTTGCTAGTAGTGCTTCCTAAAGGGGAGTACTCTATACTAAGTAGGATTTTGCTTGGATAAACCTAAAAATTAAACCATTAGATACTTTTTTTGACATTAGGACCAACTTTTTCCAGATAAAATAAGGAAAGCAAGGAAATATATGGGTAAGCTAAACCTGGACTGAAGTATTCTGTATGGACTCCTTAAAACATGGCTATTGATTTGTAAAACCTTCTTTTATTTTCAACATCTATATAGCAGATAAATTTTCTCAGAGTTGGATGTCGCATTACATCCCTGGTGGGTACCTGACCTCCAAAGTTTTTAAACTTATTTCAAACAATGTGTCGAACTTTTTAATAGATATAAGGCCAGAAGTTGCATTTATATCCCCTTAAATAAATCACAGAATTCAAAATGCTCCGACTCACCAACAAACATCAACTTTTAATGCTTACTATCCCACATTTTACCCTCTAATGGACTCCAACGGCAAACAAAAACATACAAGAGCTAAAACAGAGTTGGGAAAACAGAGATCTGAGGTGACAGAGAGATTATGAGATAGAGTCATTTCAGTGGGGGAGAATATAAGGAGCCAGCCTATAATTGGAAAGATGTGAAAAATGAAGTGTCAGTTTTGGTCAATAA
Source organism: Jordanella pulchra (assembly GCA_034780135.1). NCBI lineage: Eukaryota > Metazoa > Chordata > Actinopteri > Cyprinodontiformes > Cyprinodontidae > Jordanella > Jordanella pulchra. Next base: position 9,878 of record JAUZNJ010018018.1, on the reverse strand, counting down.
GGGCCAAAGGTCGCAGAAGCAGTAGCCCAAACTCGGCACAGAGCACGCTCATTAGAGCGGCCAATCAGCTCTTGGCTGGCTACTCCAGACTATTACGCATCAAAGGTAGAGGATTGGACACACACTTGTACAATGTCTCTTTGTCTCAGCCTGGGTTTGCTGTAATTTCAGAGTTCTTTCATCAGCGTGTTCCTCTCTTCCATGTGATCTATTTTTTATTTCTGTCTAAACTAATGTCTAAGTCCTCAGTGCTGACCAGTACTGTCAAAAAAAAGTGTTTCAGTAGGAGACACAGTGTGTGTGTATGTGTTTTGACTTCATAAGTGGCTGGTTTTTGAGACTGAAAGGCATGGCAACGCTCTCTGTTCCCAACCAGGCTCTGCCTTCTGGCACAGGCAACCCTGCAAACTACTTGCCCAGACATCAACCTCAATAATATATAAAGCTGCAGTTCTGTCTGCACTTTGTTTGCTGCATCAATCTTAACACAACTACTTCTACTATTGTTGCCTGTTTGTGTCTCTCTTTTTATAAAACCGATGTAGTCTAACAATGCAGTGACAAAAAGGAAGAAAGCATCAAATTTAAGGCTCTAAACACGAATCAATAAGAAGTTGATTTTAAAAACTTGTGATTGAATCTGCTTAAAATTTTTTGGAGAAAATCCTTCATGTTTTAAATAGCTCAGGTCCTTATGCACAGTTGTAATAGGCCTCAACCCAAAATAGGAAGAGTTATTTTTCAGAGAAGTGTAAGTATATGTAAAATATTCCAGTACCAAGCAAATGAAGAACTTTTCTTCATGTCATGCATTAAATAAACAGACGGAGCATTCTTGCACTCTGGTTATACTCCTCCAGCACATAAACCCTTACCTTGTTCGCTGCTGTTGTCCCCACTATGTGACGTGTGTCCACCGCTGGACGGTCCCGGTGTACCTCCAGAGCGCGTGGACGCCGTGTCATCATGGTCTCTATTCCAGGATGTCTGTTCAGGGGAGACAGCAAAGAGGCGACAATATGTAAACCCTGTTATTTCTTGTAATTTAGAATAAATCGCTGCATGTTTATGAATATGTTAAAAATAGCACCAAATACACTTTTCCTAAAAAAAAAATAACACATTTATCACAACTTGCACCATAAGGTTTAAGATAAAAAGGCAGTATCTCTAAATCTATCAGAGCAGGAAGAATTTGTAAGAGCTATAACCTGATTTCAACTGCATCCTTCTGCTTGATGCATTTATTGACTAAAATGCTTTTTGCTATATACATTTAATGAATAGGAAAAAAGCTATGATCACAGGTCTGAGATTATTCCAGTGTCTCTGGCTGATCTGAGTACTTCTAGAACAACGGCATACAAGCTGAAACAGATTCAAACTTTGAAATGAAGTCATGATTATGTCTCAAGCAGCCCATCATACAATACGGGAGGCCCTGCAACAGGTTTTTTTATGAAATGCAGATTACAAGACGTTTCTAAAAAAGACCAATCCAGCTGAACAGAGAGCAAACATGTTGCTTCAGTTCCCAGATTTCTGAAGCATGCAATCCGCAGCCGCCTCCATTTGGCCTAAACCACTAGCAGATGAAAATACAAAACAGCAACAACCTAAGATGGGCTATGGAAAGCACCAGAGAGTGAAGTCATCCGAGCAGAGTAAGAGGTAAATAAGTCATGTATTGCCCCATTACTATAAATCCAGCCCTACACCAGTCCTACTCATAGAGATAGATTTCAATTTGGGCACAACAAAATCAAAATTAAATAAGCTAATTCTTTTCAACAATCTTTCCTTAAACAAAATGAAATTCAATACCAACCCTGCTGAGGCTGACTTAAAACAAATGGAAATGTGAAACTATTGCCAACTTTGAGGAAAAAAAATCAACTTTGCTGATACAAAACTGAAGCTTTGCCCTTGTATCTACTGACTAGATGAGAGACTCCAGAGTTTATATATAGCAAGTTGAATACGTCTACGGCCGGATGAGTGTCAGCTGCATACTGGACGGCGGTTAGCAAATGACCCAGAGAGGACTGAAGACATAATGACCACACGCCACAAATAGTGTAAACAGATAGGGATGCAGGCAACAAATACAATCAAACAGATAGTGAGACATCTCAGCCTTCATCACTCTCATACAGACAGACATGTGTTTCTTCATACAGTCATTTCAGCATTTATCCTCCTGAACCTTTTCACATCACAACGAAGGGGACTTTACTAGGACTTAATGTGATAGACCAACCCAAAATCATGCATAGTTTTGAAGTTAAAAGAAAAAGATTAATGGTAAATTTCTATATTATAAGGGAAGTACGTATGTAATCAAGATCCTACTGCAAAGAACCTTGGTGATTGCGGATAACTCACCAATTTCTGTGTTATATCTTTCTCTACTGCTAAACCTGACATCCTCTGTGACCCACTTAAAGTATATCAGGTGTGTCCATTAAAGGCGGTTAGACTCCAGTCAACTGGTCAAACATGATAAAGATCTTTCTGTTTTCTGATCACAAAGTAGTCCTTCCACTGATTTTATCAGTCTATATTTTGTGCAGCCATCAAATTTAGCTAGCTGGTTTGCCTCTGAAAGGACAGGGAAGGTGGAACGAGTTATTGTGATGGATAGAGGTCTTGCTTGATTGGTTTGTGAGGTGTATTTTGTTTTATTTGGGATTTTTTTTCTTTACTTACACATGTAATGCATATTGGTATACTTTATCCAAACTTTATCCTACATCTTTTTCATCTATATATTTTATTTATTATTTTATTGATTTCAGTTATATGTTTAAAATACACTGTCAAAACCCTAAATGAATACAGAGAACTTTCAGAAGCCACTATCTTAAAGACCCCTAAACACTCATGTGGAGGGGAGGAAGTTCCACCTGCAGCAGGAAAGGATAAACAGAAAGCCAGAATGTCAATGAAATGGCTTAAACCATTCACTGTATACTAGCAAGGTAAAAGTTTACATTTGAATTAAAATATAAAAATGTGCCAAGTCTCAATAACTGATGTTCACAGATGCTTTTCATTCAATCTGATGGAATTTACCCAAGAAACTCTGATTAAAATATTTTTTTTTAGTTTTGCGAAGAGGTTCTACAAAATACTAAGTCAGAGGGGGGGTATTTAAAATTCATGTCACACACCTTTAAAGGTTTTTATTTGTAAAGAAAATAAATTGTTTGAACCATTTACCTTAACTTCCCTTCAATAGCTATGGATGTTAGTCTATAGGGGGGGAATACTTTAGCACAAAATATACATGAATGTATGTAAAATCAGTGAAAAAAAACACAAAAGCCCACCGAATACAGAACAGCTACATGCGACTGTAACTAAACCAGATGTCTCCTAGTGCTCTGTGAAGCAACGTTAGCGCTAAAGACAGGGTGAGAAAGGAGACGTCACAGGAGAAGGGAAATGGAATTAAATGTCTCAGATACAACTTGATATCACAAACAAACAAAACACATGCGACACGAACACTTATCAAGCCCCTCTAACACCTGCGCAGGCCTGTCTTCGCTCTGTGAAATCAAATGAGGCAGATATCAAGGGGGCAAAACGGTGCATACGCATTGCTTTTAGGTCTTCTTGTGAAGAATGAGTGACAGAAACCCACAAGGAGGAAGAAAGGAAGGAGAGGAGAGGAACGCTGTGGGAATGAAACAACTGGTTTCAATTGAGACACTATGATTGGTGCTGCTGCTGTTGCGTGAAGGGTTTGGAGTTGATTTTTTTGCTTTATAAAATAAAAGTAGACATTATTCCATGACACGGTATTTGTTTAAAACAGAATATAGACTAAGTGGAATAACGGAGAGAAGATACAAGTCAGCAAATTCAACACATTTGGGGCGGATTAGAGCTCGTTTGATGTTCTCAGGCTATGAAATTATAATCCAGTGATTACATGGACGATATAATCGTTTTCCAAATTAGACTCTGAGGCTTTTCAATAAAGAATAAAGTCCCTGCATGAAGGCATGACTAGGATGTAGGGACAGGGTGGATAAACACAGATTTTTACAGGGATAAAAAGCAGGATGATTGTTTCTTTCTTTTTCCTTTTTCTTTAGTAGCTCTTTTTTTCTGATCATAGAACAAGGAAAAAATGAAACACCCATGCATGACCGAGTGACTCCAGAGAACATCAGAAGTGAAGTAATCCAGACCACATGCTCAAAACACAAACAGTTAGCGACAGGTTTAGCCAACTCCTTACAAATCTTGGGCGCTAAAAAAAAAAAGGAATATAAAAGCCGAACTTGTTTATGCAGAGATGAGGAGGAATTGCACAGCCAACCCCCCAGGGATGTCAAGCGGTGAGGAGTGAAAAACCCAAGAGCTTCAGCTCGCAAAAAGGATGTGATTTTCTTTTATTCATGTCCTTTTTGTTGTAATTCTCTAACAACTTCCATTTGAAAATATAATTAGAAAGTAGAAAAAAAGTGGGGGGGAATGGCAAAACTACTGCATTAGCTGTAATTGAACAAAAGAGCGCTTTGCCTGCTGGGAGGTGGCCACTGCGGCCCCATGGGAAACGGGGCGGGGCTCAGACGGGGCCCCGGTGGCATCTCTGTGGGGATAAGGGGGTGAAGAGGGGGAGGGAGTTTATTTATAATCACAGGCCGCCCTTTGGATGGAACGGGGCCCAGCTCTGATCTAACACGCAATTAATACACACACGGCTGAGATAACACAACTGGTGCACACAGGGCTGCGCAGCATGTGTGTGTTCTCAAACACACTCCTCTTGGTCACTTAGCTTGCACAAACACACCCACGTATACAAATACTTTTTATCCACTTTCCACAAATACATGGACACCTGCCACATTGACAAAAAGCACTCAACTTGAACAGAAAACAGACACACAACCTGTGCTAACAATACTTTAAAAACACAAAAAAGGAGGGACACCTTGACTGTTTTAAAATTTAGAGGATGAACAGACGAATAAACAGAAACAGAGAGAAGGACGAATGTCCCTCTGCACCCAAAGCTTCACACTTGATTCATTCTGCTCACTTAATGAGCCACCATGGTCTCTCACTCAACACCTCCCTCTCCTTCAAATTTCTCTTCCTGCTGGATGTCTTCTGTGCGGGATAAAGATTAATTCAATGCCTAATTGTTCAGTAAATTCAATTTTCCACATTCTATTCTGCCTAGATTTAGCTAAACTTCTTAAATCTTCCGCGCCAAGCCGAAAGAACCCTGTTTTTTTTTGAGCCACACATACCTTTTTCCCTTCTTTCTTTTCCTCTTTCCCCCCCTACATCCCCTTAATTCGCCGTGAAAAGATTTTCCTTGCAGGAAATTCTGATTCCATGATCGGTGAGGCATTCCAATCCGATGCATTCTCATTGTGCCTCCTCTAAGATGCAAAAGGGGGCTTCTCTTTCTCGCCGTGCCAGGCCCCCATATCATACAAGCGCTCATGCAAGAAATGCTACCTTGCCAAATCATTTGCAATAATAAAGAAAATGGCTAGGACTGCTGTGTTTTACCACCCTGCTCTTCCCCCTTTTCTCACTCCCAAAATAAATTTCACGATGATTTGGGTATGTACAGATGAAGACCAATTTTTTGGCTCTTCTGTTAAGGATTCTTTTTTAAATTTCAGTACCATAATCTCATTCTGAAAATGTGTAGAAAAATCCAACATGTACTGTGAGTACATTCATTCAATGGTTAAAAAAAATCCATGTTAAGACTTGTTTATAACGCCTGGCACACCATGCACTATAACTAGATTTTCTTGGCTTGTGGGGAAGAAAAATCTGCATCATAGATCCCCCACAAAAAGTAACACTGGGTGTGAGGTGCTTTTTTAAGTGTATCCTTTGGTGTTCTCAAAACCAGCCAAAAAAATACCAAACCTCTGCCACTGCCACACACTTATATATTCCCATTTCATTTCAATTGCAAAGAAAGAGATAATGCCATGCATTTGATACTTTATGATACACAATTTAATCACCAGAGAGGCAAGGCTGCCAAGGGGTTTTGGGGTATTTCTATAAAGATTCCCATTGTTCATTGATAGCATTGGTAGGATTGATAGGGAATGCTTTCTGAAATGATCAAGATTCACTCACCTCAACTTGCTGAAGGTTTAAACTAAAAGATCTGAACAAAAGGTCACTTTTATTTGAAGACCTTGGGATCACCAAGATTACTCTTTTTGCTGCCATTTATAATAGTGAGCCATATTTGCCTCCCTATTATCCTCCTTTCACTGGGTCCTCATCTTATGTACCCAGCAAAACAGGAAGTCAGTGATTCAACTTAGAAAAGTAAAGACATTCATTTTAAAAGGGTTTATAGAAACTCCTTTGCCATGGTTTGTTAAAACAGAATTATTTCTTAACAAATTGAACGATGTATTTTGATTGAAAATGTTGGTGTTTTTTATGTATTTTCAGTGTTAGCAGGACCTATACAGGAGGACTTTGATGTTCAGGCTGTGTTAGAAAAGGAAATAACTCACGCATATTTAACATCGCAGACTTAAATTGCCATATATACTTGCATCGCACTGTGGAAGCACACCTAAGTCTGAAGAAGACAGTCAGGCTTTTATGTGGCTCAGAATTCCTGATGCATCTTTCCTCTGTGGTTGTTTTCTTTAACACAATTTTTGACCTTTTGCAACAGTGCTGCTTACTTGAGCTGAAATCCACGAGAATGCCATGTGCATGCGGCAGCAATGGCAAGATGGCCTGCAATAACTCCAGACACATTCTCCCGCTCAGGCGAGCGCTGGTGGGAAAGCAGTGAGTGAAAGGGGCAGAAAGGCCAGCCATTGTAAACTCTTGTTTGCTTTGCTTTCCACAGTGAAGAGATAAAGCAGGATCTGCCTCTCTGATAACCGGCCAAGCAAGTGCTCGCCCAACTACCTCTGCTTTCTCAGCCCTCTCCACCCCTCTCCCTCCCCTTGCTGCAATATTAGTGCTTCCAAAATGAAAAGAGAGGCTGATAATGGTATGCACGGTGAAAAAGAAAAAAAAAGTGGGGGAGAGCAAAAAAGGACCCCCTCCCTCCCATTTTGTTCTGCACTCCCTAACTCCTAACAATAGACAAAGAAAGGAGAAATAACCTTATAATTGCTGAAGGGGGAGAGGAAGAAAACTGGATTTTGTCTCTTGAGTGCGTAAAGTATGCTACGCTGAATAGCCGTCAGGTACACTTCAAAACTGGTAGGTTAACTTCGCAGAGACAAGCAAAGATAATTACATGTTTGAGATAATTACCGGAGCTTTCAAAGTCTGCTTAGATGGCACTCGTAGAAACTGACAAACTGATTTTATTTCTCGGTTTCCTTTACGACTCTCGCTATACGCTCCTTGTTTATCCCGTGAGAGCCGAAATCCAAACAAAAACATTAACTTTGGTGCCCTCCCTAACCACCAGACAAAGCACATCCCTGCTTTGCTTTGTTTATTTTTTTTATGTAGCTGTGGGTGAAAAAAAAGAAAGGGTGGACATGATTTCTTAATGACACATTTCACAGCAAGCTCTTCTTCAAGTCGAGCTGCGGGTTAACTCGTTTGGATTTTCTCAGCCGATTCCTTGGAGACAAGCTGTTTTTGACGGCGGCCATTGTCGGAGGCTTGCAGGGGGTTAAGGGGGAGAGGAACTTTCCATTAGCTAAGTACACATGTGTTAAGCCAGGTTATTGTTTACTTAGCCTAAGAAACCACAGAAGGCCTCGGGGACGGACATGGCCGCTCATCTGAAGCATCAGGAATCACAAGCCAGGAACTTATTTGCAGCTGGGATCCTGTGGTTCAACCAAGGACTACTTTCCAGCAATACTTCAAGATTCGAAAAACAAACAATAAATCAACAGCAAAGGAACAATAAAAGTATGGTGGCATTTAAGAGGCTCTCTATATTCTTTATCTTTGATGTTACTCCAGCATCGGGTTGCATAATCATAATCAACCCTACTTGTTATTCAAGCACAATAATGAAGAGGGTAAGGAACACACAAGTCACGTGGTCACCTCTTTGTATCACTTGTTGAATCCTCAACAGCCGCCCCGCATTCACAACTCAAAGAAAAGAAAAAAGGGGAGTTTAGGGGAGTAGAAGGAGGAGGAAGAAAGGCAGGAGGGGTGACTGTGGGGGTCAAACCTGGCTTCTATTCAACTACAAAAGCTGCCATTACCAACAATCAATACAATGATTTAAAAGTTTATATTAAGAACAGCAGTGCGCCACTGTAGGAGAGCTGCAGAGGTCGGCTGAAACTTGATCCATACCTTGACGAGAGGCGGATAGATTAGCAATAGTGGCGTACTGATTAGGAAAATAGTGCCTGACCTGGGCAGTTATCGTTTCGATCGGCTCAGGAGTTCAGAGGCTAGAAAGGCGGGAGTGGGGGGTCAGTGGTATTTGACAGTCAAAGTTACCTAAACTTACACTGTTGGGTCCCAGTGACCTGGAAACCCACACTTGTTTAGCAGAACAGTGCCATTTGTTGGGAGAAGATACCATGATAGGACTATCAGGAGTAAAGTATTATACCATGACCACAACACTCCCCTCAAAAGCAGGGTTTGTTTGGGGAAGGCCAAGCGGGACAAAGTGAAAACCAGCCATGGATCCCAACGTATAGAGGTTGTTCCAGATTGTCAGATATTGTGCATTCTTTCTACGTGATTCCAGCTGCAGTGCCAGAGAAGCTCTTTAAAAGGAAAATAACACCGTCCGCTAAAGGAACACATATCGCATCAGTCACCGAACATTCAAAATCGTTTAGGACTCCTAGAATCAGGCAGCGAATCATTTCTTTTTTTTTTTTAGGAAGTTTCAATTATTTCCAGCCCCACTTCAAGTAGGAGCTCTTGAGACTTGGAGTGAGTCCTGAGCACTATTAGCAGTGTTCAGGCTCAACGGGCTTCAGAGTTCATTAGTGAATTGCAATACCCCCCCCCCCTGCACTCCGTGCAATTAAAGACAACTGCACAAATGACGTCCTGCAACATTTTTCCCAACTCCTCAGACCATGATGGACAAGTGTGCCAGGCAGATTACTGCAGCCTTTTTATACAAAAGGACGCCGCTGCAGTAGAGGTCCTTCACACATGTGCTCAAAAAAGAATTAATACCTTCAACAAGACTCTGTAAACCAGCAAGGAAGGAGTTAAGAGAATCCAACTGGTGCTAACCAGTCACTCCACTCACATAGCACCTGAGGGGGGTGCTGCATTTATCAGGCTGGTCTGAACACACAGAAACTGCACCGTGCATGCACAAATACACAATCGCTCACACTCGTGCACAAGCTTGCATAGACAAAAACATTTGAGGGTGAGCCCAAACTAGCTGAGCTGCATTCACAAGCCAGCGCAGAGCCTCTGACTTTTTCACCTCTCAGGTATGCTGTGCTTTCTTCTTGAAAGTACCGCAAAAATCTCCCTTACAGAAGGTTAAAAAGAAAAGAAAAGTAATAAAAATACACATAAATAATAAACGCAGTCACTTTTGTGACATGGGGATAATGCAGCTAAGAAAGTCAGTATTGTTAGATTGGTGAGTTTAATAAATTCAAAGCATTTTTTTCCCTCTGACTTTTTTTTTTTGTCCTGCTACAGTCGCCTCGCTCTGATAAATTGGTTTGTGAATAAATGAGCCCAGTTTCTCTTTCTTGTTAACATTGTTCTTTTGTGCAAATTCACTTTCCAGTCCACTTCAACTTTATGCCCGAGGGCATATATTAAAAATACATATGGAAAGAGATAATGCTCACACAATGCAAATTCGTTAAGGGTGTTGCTGCCTAACGACCACAGATCAGATGTAGCACAAAAATAAAGACTCTCATACACTATATATA